>OZ020308.1:29606222-29796776 GCA_963971305.1 Arcuatula senhousia | reverse complement strand
CATTTTTTTCATTTTTTATATCTGAGACCCTTAAATGGTTTAAATGTGTTGGAATAGTGTCATTAAGTTGATTTGACCTTGAAAAGTCAGTCAAGGTCATACGGTTACTCTGTACCAAAGACCGGTGTAAATTTCTTAAAAATCCAATCGCGTCTAATAGTTCTGCATTTTTTGGTCATTTTTGGGTCAAATAGGTAGAATAGACATTAGACAACTGTTTAGCACTAAAAAAACCTGACTCAAATATGGAAATTTATGAAAAAAATAGATCATAATATGTAGTTAAGCTAAAAATTGCATTTTGAGCAATTTATTATGTCGCGACACTTTTCGCCTCTTAATTTTTCACCAGGAAGTAGTCTGAAATTTATGAAATTGTCCTATTCACCTCTTTATTAGTTCCTTATTACATTGCATGCTTTAATTTTTGTGTTTTTATTGTAGTTTAAGAGGAGATGCGACACATGCTTTAATTTTTTAGGGGAGATAACTGCGTAAATAAAAATAGTTTCCCTAAGCGGACTCATTTTTAAATTGGTTTTTCATGACCGGTATACTACCTTACGTATTGAAATGATATGTCGCGAAACAAAAAAGTAAAATTTGTGGCGGAAGAAAATAATAATAATAATAATAATCAGAAGAATTGCTAGAAGGTCTTTACGACCGTAGTCGTGAAAGACCTTAATAAGGATCGGTCGACATTTTTTCATCTGATTTTGACTAAAAATGATTAAAAGTAGTACAATTAACATGTTTTGACTACTTTTAGTGCAAAAATGTCAAATTTCACATTTTTGGGAAAAAGGGGGGATAAATTTTCATTTTTTTCATTTTTTATATCTGAGACCCTTAAATAGTAAAAAAGTGTTGGAAAATTGTCATTAAGTTGATTTGACCTTGAAAAGTCAGTCAAGGTCATACGGTTACTCCGTACCTAACACCGGTGTAAATATCTTAAAAATCCATTCGCGTCAAATAATTTAGCAATTTTTTGTCATTTTTTGGTTTAAATAGGTAGATTAGACATTGGACAACTGTTTAGCACTAAAAAAACCTGACTCAAATATGGAAAAGTATGTGAAAAATAGATCATAATATGTAGTTAACCTTGAAATTGCATTTTGAGCAATTTATTATGTCGCGACACTTTTCGACTCTTAAAATCATTAACAGGAAGTGGTTAAACATTTATGAAATGGTTCCATAAAGCACCTTTATGAGTCCCTCATCACTTTGCATGCCTTCCTTTTTCTATTTGTATTGTAGTTTAGGAGGAGATGTACCAACAAACTTTATGGTGTAAGGGGAGATAACTCCGTGACTATAAATAGTTTCGCTTAACGGACTAAATTTGAAATTTGTTTTTCATGACTGATATACTACCTTAAGTATCGAAATGATATGTCGCGAAACAAAAAAGTAGAATTTGTGGCGGATGAATAATAATAATAATAATAATCAGAAGAATTGCTAGAAGGTCTTTACGACCGTAGTCGTGAAAGACCTTAATAATAAGAAACAGAGTAAAAACAATATATCTCCCAAACATAGTGTTTGGGAGATATAATAATAACAGAGTAAAAACAATATATCTCCCAAACATAGTGTTTGGGATATATAATAACTAGTTGTAATTGTGATCGCAAGCGAGTCACATATATGTCCCCTAAAGTACCCCTCTTTGTCAATATGCCTCTTTGCATTTGAGATAATTTAATATACCCAATTTTCATCAATGTAGGAGTTAGTTAAAATTTGGCGGGAAACGGCAGACATTTTAAAAATGGTCGACGATAAATAAATTTCAATGTCAAAAATCAACTCGCCAAACCACTTTTACCTTATATACCAGCTTTCAACAAAATCAGAGTAACTTTAATTTTGGCGGGAAACGGCGGCCATTTTGAAAATGGCCGACGATAAAAAAAAATGTTGATGTCAAAATTCACCTCGCCATACCACTATTACCT
This sequence comes from Arcuatula senhousia, assembly GCA_963971305.1. Classification (NCBI taxonomy): domain Eukaryota; kingdom Metazoa; phylum Mollusca; class Bivalvia; order Mytilida; family Mytilidae; genus Arcuatula; species Arcuatula senhousia. Next base: position 29,794,803 of record OZ020308.1, on the reverse strand, counting down.
TAAATATTAATTTTCATCAAAATCGGAACAAGTTTAAATTTTGGCGGGAAAATGGCAGCCATTTTAGCCGCCATTTTGAAAATTGCCGCCACAAAAATTGTCGATACCAAAAATGAACTTGGCATACCACTATTACCTTGTAGATCAATTTTCATTAACAAATGACAAAGTTGAGAATTTTTTTATTACTATTGCAAAATATATTGTACAAAGAAAGATAACTCAATCTTACAAAAAAAATAATTTTCGATTTTTTGCAAAATTTCGAAAACGGTAAGTCCGATTTTCCAATTTTTTTTTAAATGAAAGGTATTAAATATCCGCACTTAACCTATAAAGGAATTTTTCCTACCCCTGCCGAATCCGAAATGCCAGGAAAAATTCAACTTCGGTTTCGAAGAGCCATTTTGAGGCCCTTTTTTTACCTATAAGGGGTCGTTCGATTTCGACGAAAAATACAAAAAGCACAATCTCCCATTCCATACTCTTGATATATGAAGTTTCAGCTTCCTACCTTAAAAGATGTCGAAAAAATGAGGTGGACAAGTTCACACTCCAGAATACCGAGAAAAAAAATAATAACTAGTTCTAATTGTGATCGCAAGCGAGTCACAAAAATGTCCCCTCACGTACCCCTCTTTGTCAATGTCTCTTGGCATTTGAGATAACTTAATTTATCCAATTTTCATCAAAATAGGAGTAAGTTTAATTTTGGCGGGAAACGGTGGCCATTTTTAAAATGGCCGACAATAAAAATATTTCGATGTCAAAAATCAACTCACCATACATATATTACCTTATATACCAATTTTCGTTAAAATCTGAGTAAATTTAATTTTGGCGGGAAACGGCGGCCATTTTGAAAATGGCCTACGATAAAAAAATGTTGATGTCAAAAATCAACTAGCCATACCACTATTACCTTATATACCAATTTTCATTAAAATAGGAGTAATTTTAATTTTGACGGGAAATGGCGGCCATTTTGAAAATGGCGGCCCCAAAAAAAATTTCGATTCCAAAATTGAACTCGGCATAGCACTATTACCTTGTAAACCAATTTTCATAAAAATCAGAATAACTTTAATTTTGGCGGGAAACGGCGGCCATTTTGAAAATGGCCGACGATAAAAAAAAATTGATGTCAAAAATCAACTCGCCATACCACAATTACCTTATATACCAATTTTCATTAAAATCGGAGTAATTTTAATTTTGGCGGGAAATGGCGGCCATTTTTAAAATGGCCGCCCAAAAAAAAATTTCGATTCCAAAATTGAAGTCGGCATACCACTACTACCTTGTAAACCAATTTTCATTAAGAAATAACAGTTGAGAATTTTTTTCATTAATATCACAAAATATATGGTACAAAGAAATATAACTCAATCTTACAAAAAAATTAATTTTCGATTTTTTGCAAAATTTTGAAAACGGTAAGTCCGATTTTCAAATTTTTTTTTTTTATTGAAAGGTATTGTATATCCGCACTTAACCTATAAGGGAATTTTTCCTACCCCTGCCGGATCAGAAATGCCAGGAAAAATTCAACTTCGGTTTCGAGGAGCCATTTTGATGCCCTTTTTTTACCTATATGGGGTCGTTCGATTTCGGCGAAAAATACAAAAAGCACAATCTCCCATTCCATACTCTTCATTTATGAATTTTCAGCTTCCTACCTTAAAAGATGTCGAAAAAATGAGGTGGACAAGTTCACGATCCAGAATACCGAGAAAAATAATAATAATAATAATAATAATAATAATAACTAGTTCTTATTGTGATCGCAAGCGAGTCACAAAAATGTCCCCTCACGTACCCCTCTTTGTCAATGTCTCTTGGCATTTGAGATAACTTAATTTATCCAATTTTCTTCAAAATAGGAGTAAGTTTAATTTTGGCGGGAAACGGCGGCCATTTTTAAAATGGCCGACAATAAAAATATTTCGATGTCAAAAATCAACTCACCATACATATATTACCTTATATACCAATTTTCGTTAAAATCTGAGTAAATTTAATTTTGGCGGGAAACGGCGGCCATTTTGAAAATGGCCGACGATAAAAAAATTTTGATGTCAAAAATCAACTTGCCATACCACTATTACCTTATATACCAATTTTCATTAAAATCGGAGTAATTTTAATTTTGGCGGGAAATGGCGGCCATTTTGAAAATGGCAGCCCCCAAAAAAAAAAATTTCGATTCCAAAATTGAACTCGGCATACCACTATTACCTTGTAAACCAATTTTCATCAAAATCAGAATAACTTTAATTTTGGCGGGAAACGGCGGCCATTTTGAAAATGGCCGACGATAAAAAAAAATTTGATGTCAAAAATCAACTCGCCATACCACAATTACCTTATATACCAATTTTCAATAAAATCGGAGTAATTTTAATTTTGGCGGGAAATGGCGGCCATTTTTAAAATGGCCGCCCAAAAAAAAATTTCGATTCCAAAATTGAACTCGGCATACCACTATTACCTTGTAAACCAATTTTCATTAAGAAATAACAAAGTTGAGAATTTTTTTCATTAATATCACAAAATATATGGTACAAAGAAAGATAACTCAATCTTACAAAAAAAATAATTTTCGATTTTTTGCAAAATTTTGAAAACGGTAAGTCCGATTTTCAAAATTTTTTTTTAAATGAAAGGTAATGTATATCTGCACTTAACCTATAAGGGAATTTTTCCTACCCCTGCCGGATCAGAAATGCCAGGAAAAATTCAACTTCGGTTTTGAGGAGCCATTTTGAGGCCCTTTTTTTACCTATATGGGGTCGTTCGATTTCGGCGAAAAATACAAAAAGCACAATATCCCATTCCATACTCTTGATTTATGAATTTTCAGCTTCCTACCTTAAAAGATGTCGAAAAAATGAGGTGGACAAGTTCACGATCCAGAATACCGAGAAAAATAATAATAATAATAATAATAAGAAACCGAGCAAAAACAATATGTCCCCGACACTTCGTGTTCGGGGACATAATAATAATAATAATAATAAGAAACCGAGCAAAAACAATATGTCCCCGACACTTCGTGTTCGGGGACATAATAATAATAACTCGTTCTAATTGTGATCGCAAGCGAGTCACATACATGTCCCCTCACGTACCCCTCTTTGACAATATATCTGGCTTTTGTGGGAACCCTTTTTCAGCAATGACGCCCTTATGATTCCATTGAAGCACCCTTTTTACAAGCATTGGTAGCGTACTTGTAAACTATTGTGGTGACTAGCGAGCATAACTACCGCTCTCGTCCTCCACAATGGAGCCACTCTTCAATGAAATGGTAAAAACGTTACGGAGAAGCTTTTGGTTGACATCCATATAAGATATTATTCTCCCTTAATCTCATATGGTCGAGAATAGTCACACAGTCGCATCCAAAAGCTGTTGCACCAGACCATAAACAAATTTTGATGCTAAAAATGGACTCCCCATACCACAATTACGCTGTATATTAATTTTCATTAAAATCGGAGTAAGTCTAATTTTGGCGGGAAATGGCAGCTTTTTAGGAAATGGCCAATGATAAACAATTTTCGATGTCAAAAATCAACTCGCCATACCACTATTACCTTATATACCAGTTTTCATCAAAATCGGAGTAACTTTAATTTTGGCGGGAAACGGCGGCCACTTTGAAAATGGCCGACGATAAAAAAAAATTGATGTTGAAGTCAACTCGGCATACCACTATTACCTCAAATACCGATTTTTATCAAAATTGGTGTAACTTTTATTTTGGCGGGAAACGGCGGCCATTTTGAAAATGGCTGACGATAAAAAAATTTTAATGTCAAAAATCAACTCGCCATACCACTATTACCTTATAGATAACTTTCCAATACCCTAAAAATAGCTGACCTCTAACCTCTTATCTATACACGTGCATCACTGGAGGCAAAACATTATCAGTTATCATATGTTGTTGTATATTGAGTGTAGTAAACAAAGAAATACTTTCCTTTAATTTAGAGTGTTAATTATGGATGGAATATTTAATTTTACTGCTGTTGCTCTGTCTGATTATGCAAAAACATTGTCTAATGAAGATGCAGTTTTTTACATTGAAAAATTAACAGTAGATGATGTTGTTTTACCAGACCCCTATGGCATAACAAAGAGTTTATGGAGTAACAATGTAAATGAATGGCCTGATATTTCCTATCCAGATATATACCAGTATTTTGTGGAGACATCATGTTTTTATTCAAGAGCAGAAGTAAAAAATGTAAAATCACTGGATGGATATCAATATTTTGTGCTTGGACATGTACAAACAGTTTTATTTCATGATCCCAAAATGAAGGACCATGTTTATTTGATGGCAGAAGTTTTACCCAGTCAAAGACAATCCAACAAAAAGGATTATTACAAGACCTACATTATTGCACATAAGAATGGTGAAATTTTAACAGCACACTGTACATGTATGGCAGGGTAAGATCTTTTTTCAATATATTATTAGACTAGTATAAAATTAATAACAATTGTAATGAATAATAATATTTATCAAAACCTTCATTCTGATCTTCATTTCCTATAGTCTATAAACATGTTTTATATTTATTCTCTGTTCAAGTTAATTAAAACAATAATTTGTCTAGGTCAGAATAAAAAAAAGATTTTTATTTTTATAATTTTTCATTCAATTATCTTTTAGGGCAGGAAAAGCATGCAGTCACGCAGCAGCTGTTGCTTACAAAGTAGACGCATTAAGAAGACTAAAGTCAGAGGACTCCGCCTGTACAAGCCTGCTTTGCTCTTGGAATGACATGTCAAAGAAAAAGGTATATACTACATATAGTTTATGTTGATATACTTAGGTTGCTCTAGATCTTTTTTAAAATAAATTTTGTACCGGTAAGTAAAAATTATCATTGTTGTTTATTAAAATGTTATCAAAACACAACCTTCTTACAACTTTTTTTTTATAAGTTTAACGCATTTTAAATATCATGTAATTAAGTCACATAGACAAGCATTTACTTATTTTTTTCTTTTTTTTAGGCTACACCAGCACCTCTAAAAGATATTGATTTTCAGCGACCGAAGTATGGACAAACAGTGACAGTGCCAGCACCACCAACAAAACAAACTGTTCCACGTAGTGACAAGCTCAGCAATAATGATCTAAATACTCTCCGTAGAATTGCACCTACTGCTGCTCTTCTTACTTGTGTGGATATGAAGGAACACGTCCATTTACCACTTACGCCATTTGAAGTCTTGAGCAAATTTGACAGCATAGAAAATATTAATGTTATTGAAGCCCTTAAAGAAAGTCTTAATGAAAAATCAGTAAAAAGACTCACAGAGCTGACCGCGAAGCAGTCCAAATGCAAATTGTGGCATAAACACAGAAAAGGCAGAATTACAGGGAGCAAAATGCACCATGTATTTACATTAAAAGACACCACTAGTAGGGCAAATATTGTGAAATCTATTTTAGGTCTGTCTCCAGAAATTAAAACACCTGCAATGATGTATGGAATAAAAAATGAGGAGGTTGCCAGAAAAACATATACTAAATTTCAACATGAATTTCATGAAAACTTTAAGTGTAGTGTAACAGGATTGATTTTAAATGAAAGTGTTCCGCACTTAGGATCATCCCCCGATGGTATTGTAGAATGTTCGTGCTGTGGGAAAGGATGCCTTGAGATAAAATGCCTTGCAAAATATGAAAATGGATTACCGGGACCTAATTTGTCAGTGAACTCTGAATCATCAGATATTTGTTTCGATGTTAAAGATTCCACTTATCCAATAGATGAAAACTTTCAACTCAAGAAAACACATCAGTTTTATACGCAAGTTCAAGGGCATATGCTGGTCACTGGGCTTCACTATTGTGATCTCTATATATGGAGCAAAGCTAAAAGTATAGCAACAAGAGTTGACAGAGATGACATTTTTATTAACAAACTCACTGAAAAGCTAACTAAAGAATATCTGACACATGTAGTTCCACAGTTAATTACCAGCTAACTGATTAAGGTGGTACAACTGATGGATTCAGATTTGTTAATCCTGCAACGATGTCGACAATATCATCTAGAAGTTGAACCTGTGTCAAAGGAACTGTCAGTTGAAGAAACAAAAAATTTCTCATCTTTCCAATGACACGTTCCACATGTATTCTTACATTTGACAAGTGCTTTGACATGTGAACCTCCATTGCAGATAATTGTTTTTTACCACGAGTAAACGATGGCATTCTTAGTGTAACTCCTAGAGCTGCCAATTCCTCAGACACTAGAAATCCTCGGTCTGCTAAAACCTCATCACCGTGTGACACTTTGTCTAGAAAACCTGATTTTAATGTTATTTCTTTATCAGAAACACGTCCACCCCATCCTTTTGAAATAAAGTTAATTGATCCAGAAGGTGTTATAGAAACAAGATATTTTACTGTATTGTTATGCTTATAGTTGCTCCATGTCTGAGCCCTGGCTGTTAAGTTGTGTGGCCGTTCTATAAAAACCTCAAAACAATCAATTGTTGCAACAACATTTCGATAATTTGGCTTAAAGGATTCAGGTAGATTTGATTTGGTGACATCATTTTCAGGCCATATGATTAAACATTTCATACATTTGGCTAGCTCCGGTATCCATTGATTTATGATTCTTGAGATAGTGGTTTCAGAAACATTGAACCTAAAGGCTAAATCCTTGTTTAGTAAGCCAATCCTGATTTTCATCAATACAATTAACAGATGGTCTTGCATGGATAAAGTCTTGATAAGGGGAGTAACGGTCGCTGAGACTCTCTGAAGCACCCATAAAAACAAAAGTGGTGACAAACTTGTGTAGAAGTTCACTTCTTTTTCATTTAAGTTGTTATATGAAAATTTGGATCGCAAAAGTTCAGTTTCCAGGCGTTGGTTTTTCGCTTTCAATATAACGTTCGATCTAACTTGTGCTGCTAGTTTTTTCTGCAATGTCTCAATAGTTTTGATGTTTTCATCTTCTTTAGTCTGTGTTCCTGAAACAAAATAAAACAAAAAATATTATAAAAACATGTATAAAGATCATGAAGATGCTTTGAAGAATTCCAACATTTATTTCAGACAGTCTTGAATAAACAGATGTTTTTTTACTGATTGATTAAGTGATTGATTGCTGTTTGCACAGTGCCCATCTATTTGTTAGCACTACATATACAAACTAGTCATATATCCTAAATGGTAATGTTAATAATAAATCTCTAGTGAAAATTACACATAGGTAAAGATATTAATCATTAGTTTTCATGAATAAATTTATTCCTTAAAACTATTGCAAAATATAATACCTTGTGTTACCATCTGCTTTTGGGTGTGTTGGGTACTCATGTCTAGTAATATTTGAGCCACATCTTCTGTCTCCGCGTCAGAGGTAATACTGGTGTCTGTACATGTACTGTCATCCAAGTCCTTCTTCATTCTTTTTGCAGCCCTTTCATATCGTGCTACTGAAGTGTTACTTTTTCTTTTATGCTCATAGCCAGCCAATTTTTGGTTTGGAACATAATCAGGGTGAGATTGCAGATCAGAGGGAACACCTTTCAAGATAAATTTAAAAAAAAGATAATTTTAATTTACAATATTGTTTACATGTATATTTTTAAGCATCTGTTAGATAAATCAGAAGAAAGATAATTGGCAATTATTAAATAAATAATGTTTACATGTTTTTAATAACATCTAAAAAAGCTCAAGATCCTTTTACTGAATCTCTACACCCAACTAATATAATAATTTTTAATATTTATTTATAGTGATTATATAAAGCATACACATATAATTAGTCATGCTAAGAAAATCTGTCTGTGGCATTCTGACACACACAACATGAAGTCTTATCTGAAGATCATTATATCAGTGTGTTAATCTAATCTTTGATATATTTTAACCTTTGGTACATTTAAGAATAAAGTGTATTTCTTGAGAAATAATTAATTTGTGTAAAAATAATCATTATCATACCTTGCAAGAAATGTAAACCACACACACGTGCTGATTCAGTAGGAATCCAAGGTTTTCCTTCCTTTGTCTGTCTTTTAATTGCATTGATCCATAATTTTCTTCTTTTTTCTGGAAATGTTGGAATTCTGTGCATGGAAATTCCTTTTTCTTTGTCTTGTCTTTGTGCACAACCAACAATACAACAACTATGCACCATTTTTACAAACTAATTGATAGCTTATCTATTTGTTTATAATGGAGGCATGATAATCTTTTGCCTCCACTAAATATTCATGAGATTATTCATGAGCCTCTTTATCATTGGAAAGTTATCTATATACAAATTTTCATCAAAATCGGAGTAACTTTAAATTTGGCGGGAAACGGCAGCCATTTTTAAAATGGCCGACGAAAAAAAATTTTGATGTCAAAAATCAAATCGGCATACCACTATTACCTTATATACCAATTTTCATCAAAATTGGAGTAACTTTAAATTTTGGCGGGAAAATGGCAGCCATTTTAGCCGCCATTTTGAAAATGGCCGCCAAAAAAATTTTTCGATACCAAAAATAAACTCGGCATACCACTAATACCTTGTAAACCAATTTTCATTAAGAAATAACAAAGTTGAGAATTTTTACATTACTATAATTACAAAATAAAAAGAACAAAGAAAGATAAACCAATCTTACAAAAAAATTAATTTTCGTTTTTTTGCATAATTTTGAGAACGGTAGGTCCGATTTTCAAAATTATTTTTTTAAATGAAAGGTATTAAATAGCCGCATTTAACCTATTAAGGAATTATTCCTACCCCTGCCGGATCAGAAATGCCAGGTAAAAATTCAACTTCGGTTTCGAGGAGCCATTTTGAGGCCCTTTTTTGACCTATAAGGGGTCGTTCGATTTCGGCGAAAAATACAAAAAGCACAATCTCCCATTCCATACTTTTGATTTATGAAGTTTCAGCTTCCTACCTTAAAAGAAGTAGAAAAAATGAGGTGGACAAGTTCACACTCCAGAATACCGAGAAAAATAATAATAACTAGTTCTAATTGTGATCGCAAGCGAGTCACATACATGTACCCTCACGTACCCCTCTTTGACAATATTTCTGGCTTTTGTGGGAACCCTGTTTAAGCAATGACACCCTTATCATTCCATTGAAGCACCCTTTTTACAAGCATTGGTAGCGTACTTGTAAACTATTGTAGTGACTAGCGAGCATAACTACCGCTCTCGTCCTCTACAATGGAGCCACTCTTCAATGAAATGCTAAAAACGTTACGGAGAAGCTTTTGGTTGACATCCATATGAGATATCATTCTCCCTTAATCTCATATAGTCGAGAAGAGTCACACAGTCGCATCCAAAAGCTGTTGCATCGGACCATAAACAAAATTTGATGCTAAAAATGAACTCCCCATACCACAATTACCCTGTATATTAATTTTCATTAAAATCGGAGTAAGTTTAATTTTGGTTGGAAACAGTGGCCATTTTGAAAATGGCCGATCATAAATAAATTTCAATGTCAAAATTCAACTCGCCATACCACTGTTACCTTATATACCAGTTTTCATGAAAATCAGATTAACTTTAAAAAATAAAATTTAAAAGTGATACCAAAAATCAACTCAGCATACCACTATTACCTCAAATACCGATTTTCATCAAAATTGGTGTAACTTTAATTTTGGCGGGAAACGGTGGCCATTTTGAAAATGGGCGACAATAAAAAAAAATTCGATGTCAAAAATCATCTTGCCATACCACTATTACCTTATATACCAATTTTCGTCAAAATCGGAGTAACTTTAATTTTGGCGGGAAAAGGCGGCCATTTTGAAAATGGCCGACGATAGAAAAATTTTGATGTCAAAAATCATCTCGCCATACCACTATTACCTTATATACCAATTTTCATCAAAATCAGAGCAAGTTTAAATTTTGGCGGGAAATTTTAGCTGCCATCTTGAAAATGGCCGCCAAAAAAAATTTCGATACCAAAAATGAACTCAGCATACCACTATTACCTTGTAAACCAATTTTCAATAAGAAATAACAAAATTGAGAATTTTAACATTACTATTACATAATACAAAGTACAAAGAAAGATAACTCAACGCAGGGATGTTAAGGTACTTTTCAAGATTTTTAGATAAGGGGGAGATAACTCTTTCAGACGTAGTTTTGTTCCGCCTACCTGTCGACGTCAGCCAATTAGAAGCGTTCTTTTATCGATCGACGTCAATTTCCTGCTTGCAGAAGGAAGGAAAAATATGGAATCAAAACAAGCACTTGTTTTCATCAACGGTTGGAATTAGATGCCGATTGTTCAACATATACAGTTTGCATTCGCTTAAGGTAAGGTAAACAAATGTTGTCAGCAAAGTTTACCCGTAAATTCACACAATGAACGGAGAAAATTTGGCTAAAAATGAGACCCTCTTACTACAGACATGGCATGTGCGACGTTTTGTAATAGGATAATATAAAATTAAAACATAGTTATGTTATTCCCAGTTTTAGCATGTCATGAAACAGTATTCCTTAATCCAACCAGTCGCCTGAACATTAATTATACATGTTAAAGCAAATAATAAGTTGCGTGGGGGGGGGGGGGGGTACTGGGTAGTGTGCTTAACTACCTTAGCCCTTTCTTTATAAATAAAACTTGGTATTTTGGGGGTTGATTTTCTGTAAAAAAATATGCATGGAACACCTAAACCTACTATTCAAATTGTGGGAAGGATTTAACCTCTTTCAAACTTAAACACTTTTGACATTTTGGGCATGCATGCAAAATTCAAATTGCAATGAAGCAGTTACATGTATATAATTAGCTCATTAAAATATACATGTACATGTACATGCTATGCTTTGAGTGGTGTACAAACATTTAAATGAACCCCAATTGGCCCACACTCCCAGAGGTTTTGAAATATGTTTTGGTTCTGTTGGACCTCAACCTCTAAATCAATTTTTGCCTGTTAATTTAAGTGTAATTTGTACATGTAAGATTTTTTGCTGGACCTCAGCAAATTCTGCTGGACAAATAGGCAGGTCCACCATATTTCAAAATGTCTGCACTCCTGTAACCACTGGGTACATTATATTAAAGTTGTAGACCCCCAATGTAACCTTTTCTTTGTCCATTTCCATGGCTTCATGAATACATGTGCATGCACTTAATTATGTTTACTCTGCCACCCATACACCTAGATTTGCATTAAAATTGATCTATTTACTTTTTTTTACTTGGATCACAAGTTTTTACAAAATTAATCGGAACTAGTATGGACATTTTAACTTTCATGGTAATAGACAACATAATATATTTGTATTGAAAGCCAACTCAAACTACATGTATGTACAAGCAGGAACAACAACAACCTCTGATTCAACATGGTACATGCACATGATCAATGCACTAGAACTCCCAAAATAATATATGAACACATAAAATTGTGTTTAAAATTATTTTATTGAAAATCATGCAGGATCTTCATGTTCATACAAGATCTATAGATATTTTGATGCATGCATTTATTATTTTGGTTTAACAATTCATTCTTTGCATACACCACACACCTGGTTATGCAGTTTATTTTTAGATAAGCATCTAAAAAGAACCCAGTAATATTAAAATTTTTAAGAATTTGTTTTCAACTTTTTTTTCAGTTCTGCAAAGCTGATCCCAATGTAATTGAAGCTTGCCTGACCAAGAGCAAAGGGTAAGACTACATGTAACTGGCATGTAAGAAATAAACTTTGTGAACCCAATTATTTTGTCATGAAAGACAAAATAAAGACATGTGTATTTCCTGTTCCTAACTTACCCTCATATTTGTATTTCCATTTATGCTTTACTCTTCATTTACTATTAAAAGTTAACTAAAAGTTTAAAACAAAACATGATTCTTACCTACCCACCTGATTTTTTTCAAGACATGACCAGGAATCACATATATTTTTTGTTTGGCCTAACACCAACTGGGGAAAGAATGCAATATGTTTTCTTGTGATGACTTCAAGTGTTGCTTACCATGTATGTGTATGTATGCACATATAAAATAAATCAGTCAAAACACCACCCTTGTAAAAACAAAAACAGTACTTTTATCATATGACTTTTGTGATTTATAAGATGCATTTTGCAAAATAAGAAAAAACATTTTGCAATAACACTTTATAAAAAAAAATTTAAGTACATCCTTTTTACCCAGTTTTGATGGGCTTTCTCTAATGTATAATAAGTTATATTACTAGCACACTAGTACATGTTTACTTCAAGTCTCTATTGAAATTATTATTTATAACATTCATTACATAAATGATTCCAAAGCCTGTTAAAATTCTGGTGTTATACTACAGTACCCCAACATACATAGACATCATTTAGAGCAAGTAAATGTGATGCAGTCTTCAATGTGAAACAGATTAATAATATTATACATATATAATGCAAACCATAAAAGCTTAATTTCAATTTTCATACACTTAATTTAATTTGGTACTTAATATGTTTGCTTTCATCAGAGGGATTTATGTGTAGAAAATGAGATGCTTGTGCCTTTCAACATGTTTATAAATTTTCAAGCAAATGTATATAAAGTACTGTATGTTTATAATATAATAAATACATGTAATTTTTGTAGGGCAGCCAGTTGGTAACACAACATTGAACTTTGTTGGTGTATTTAGTCAGAAGAAAAGAAGAAAATGATAAAATAGACAGACATTGAACTTAGTATATTGGAACTGACAAACAGAGGAGAATTATTAGAAAGACAATGTTTAAGACTAATTTAAACAATCTGTTGATATGTTATTTATATGCAAATAAATGCAAATTTGAGAAATTGAACTGATTTTATAGCCCAACTTAACACATGCAAGACATGCACCTTAGAAAAAGGTTCTACATTTTTTGTTAACAAACACATTTTGCAAAAATGATCACATTATACCATAGACCTGTTTATAAGAATGATTCTATGATTGTTCATGTGCATTTGAAAATCCTTTTTGGTATGAATGTGGCTCTTGATTTTTTTATTGCCTGTTTAAAATTTGGTCTGGACATACAAGTATAGTACAATTATCACACTTTTAATGAAGTTTTTAGTTGAAGTCTATTGTCAGAGTATAAGACACTTAACAAGTCTTGGTTTGGGGGAGGGGGTAATTAAAACAGGGTTCACTAATAAAAATTTGATGCCATTCTATGATTCTATGATCTGTTAAGATCCAGTTCTTTTTGTTTTGGGCTCCTTCATGGCAGCATAGATGGATGCTCCATGGACATACATGTATTCCATATCTTTCATTTTAATTTCCCACCATTAAAAGTAAAGGACATATAGTTTTCTGTCTGTCAATTTGTCAACTGGATATATATTCATGAAATCTTTTACATTTATCTGGTACTTATCATAACAACTAATTTAGCAAAAATTATTTAATTCCAAAAAATATGTACCAAACACTGTGACACAGATTGCTTGTTTATTAAACAATTTAAAATTAACTTTTGGGAACTTGATTATAAATTAAAAGAGATTTTGATGGTCTATTTCAGAAGACAAATTACTGTTTTCCTATTATGTAGTGTGCTCTTGATAATAACCCCATATTTCTGTGTTATGTATCAATGCTTTGTATAGCTGTCAGTTGGATTGAGCTTTGTAAAATGCTCAAACATGTAAAATCATTGTTCAGGGTAAAACTCCCTTTAGTTTCATTAATTGGTATTTAGATTAAGCCTAATCCCATACTACTGAAAGATATGTACTAGTATCTAGATTTTTTGTCACTGTGGTTTTAGATACAATGCAGACATTAATCTAAATTTTACCACTGATGTTTGCTGTCATTTTACATGTATTAAAGTAGAAGGACATATATTTGTTGAGTCTGCTTGTCTCTGTCCAAAATCAGGTTTAACTTGGGGTGGAAATACAGGGAGTATAAAATCATCTAATGCATTTTATACACACATGTATATGCATCAGGATATAAAGAACAAACAGGAATCCCATAAAAAATATACCTGTATCATCAATTTCACAGTGGATGGCTCTTGTGAAAAAATGTGTTATACCTGGGTCTACTCACAGGTTAAAGGTACTTTTTTCTTGAATGAAGAATATATGATGTCATTATTAAAGTGAAACTCAGAAATACTTATGTATGAAATTATTAGCAAAAGTTAAAAGGAAACAATGTATGAGTTCACTCACTGGTTGCTAAAAAGTAATGTTGAAAGGCAGGACATCATATCCTTTGGACATAGTTTCTTCTTTGGTTTTATTTTGAGGAATGAGTATACAGAAAGAGGATATTTTGAAAATGTGCAGCACATTGAGGGAGGTCTATAGTACAAAAAAATTAATTTAAAAAAAAAATGACCAGTACAAGTTTCAACTAGTTAAAGGTGAAAAGTAAAGATATTTTTAGTATTATAATGTTGAAACTTAATACAGAATGAGGTAGATTCAGTGAGTACCCCCTTCCCCCTTGTTGTTTTCTAGTCTTAGAAGTACAAACTCACAAAGAAATTTAAACAGTGATAATGCGAATGAAAATTTTAGTTTATAAAGTCTATTGATTTGGTACTATATCGGTTGTGTCGACTGTCCAGGAGTTGTGCGTCGTTTTCATTCAAGAACACCCCCCCTTTTTCACATTTTAAAATAGTTTGGAGGTAAAATAAAGGTTGGTATTTTATTAATTGTATCAACAAAATATCAAATTCATCAATCACCTTTGTCAAATCGTAGGAGTATGGATATTTAATGAAAATTAACATAAAAACAAATTTATTCTGAACAAGTGTATATTCCCGGTCAAAATCCTTATTAGGAGAGTAGCCTCCCTTCGTGATTATTCTTGTTCCTTGTTGCGCTTGTCGTTAACGGCAATTTTTTTTTGACGACTATAAAGTTCTATGAAAATCGCTCGCCCGGGAGTTTCTTACAGCCGATTTTAATAAGGTAAAAACAAATCCTTTGCCTGGATATTTACGCATTAGACTTCAGGTGGCGATAAATAAACAGTGGTATAATTTTTCTTCAAAATCCATTCAAAGTGACAAAAAGTACATGTTTTTCACGTCATTCGGATAAAATCGTTTATAAAATAAAGATTCCTAAATAAATCAATTATCGCCACCTGTAGTTAGATAAAGGGTAGTTTTGAGAACACAGTGTTAAAATTTCTAGCAAGAAGTCTGTAAGAAACTCCCGGGCGAAGTAAAAAACCGGAGGCATAACAATAGTTCTATTTTTAGATCACGTGACAAAAGGGGGAGTCCCTGCAAAGTGAAAGTAGACTTATTAGATTCTCTAAACGAAGTAGTTAAGGATATATTAACACCGAATCAATAAAGATTAAGATTATTTGTGAGTATTTGAGGATAACAATTATCTGAATATATCAAAATTTTAAAGAAAAATAGCCAATGTGCCTTAACACACCTGCGAATATGACAAAAAAATTAAATTTCGATTTTATGCAAAATTTTGAAAACCGTAAGTCCGATTTTCAAATTTTTTTTTCAAATGAAAGGTATTTAAAGTCATTACTTACCCCATAAAGGAATTTGTCCTTCCCATGCCGGATCAGAAATGGCAGGTAAAAATTCAACTTCAGTTTCGAGGAGCCATTTTGAAGCCCTTTTTGACCTATATGGGGTCGTTCAATTTCGACGAAAAATACAAAAAGCACAATTTCCCATTCCATACTCTTGATATATGACGATTCAGCTTCCTACCTTAAAAGATGTCGAAAAAATGAGGTGGACAAGTTCACGGTCCAAAATACCGAGAAAAAAAATAATAGCTAGTTCTAATTGTGATCGCAAGCGAGTCACATATATGTCCCCTCACGTACCCCTCTTTGACAATATTTCTGGCTTTTGTTGGAACCCTGTTTAAGCAATGACACCCTTATCATTCCATTGAAGCACCCTTTTTACAAGCATTGGTAGCGTACTTGTAAACTATTGTGCTGACTAGCGAGCATAACTACCGCTCTCGTCCTCCACAATGGAGCCACTCTTCAATGAAATGCTAAGAACGTTACGGAGAAGCTTTTGGTTGACATCCATATAAGATATTATTCTCCCTTAATCTCATATGGTCGAGAAGAGTCACACAGTCACATCCAAAAGCTGTTGCATCAGACCAGAAACAAAATTTGATGCTAAAAATTAACTCCCCATACCAAAATTACCCTGTATATTAATTTTCATTAAATTCGGTGTAAGTTTAGTTTTGGCGGGAAACAGTGGTCATTTTGAAAATGGCCGACCATAAATAAATTTCAATGTCCAAAATCAACTCGCCATATCACTGTTACCTTATATACCAGTTTTCATGAAAATCTGAGTAACTTTAATTTTTGCGGGAAACGGCGGCCATTTAGAAAATGGCCGCAATAAAAAAAATTGATACCAAAAATCAACTCAGCATACCAATATTACCTCAAATACCGATTTTCATCAAAATTGGTGTAACTTTAATTTTGGCCATTTTGAAAATGGCCGACAATAAAAAAGAATTCGAAATTAAAAATCATCTCGCCATACTACTATTACCTTATATACCAATTTTCGTCAAAATCGGAGTAACTTTAATTTTGGCGGGAGATGGCAGCCATTTTCAAAATGGCCGACGATAAAAAAATTTTGATGTCAAATATCATCTCGCCATACCACTATTACCTTAAATACCAATTTTCATCAAAATCGGAGCAAGTTTAAATTTTGGCGGGAAATTTTGAAAATGGCCGCCAAAAAAAATTTCGATAACAAAAATGAACTCGGAATACCACTATTACCTTGTAAACCAATTTTCATTTAGAAATAACTAAGTTGAGAATTTTAACATTACTATTTCACAATACAATGTACAAAGAAAGATAACTCAATATGACAAAAAAAATAAATTTCGTTTTTTTGGCAAAATTTTGAAAACCATAAGTCCGATTTTCAAAAAAAAAATTTTTAAATGAAAGGTATTAAAAGTCTTCACTTACCCTTTAAAGGAATTTTTCCTAACCCTGCCGGATCAGAAATGCCAGGTAAAAATTCAACTTCGGTTTCGAGGAGCCATTTTGAGGCCCTTTTTTAACCTATAAGGGGTCGTTCGATTTCGGCGCAAAATACAAAAAGCACAATTTCCCATTCCATACTCTTGATATATGAAGTTTCAGCGTCCTACCTTAAAAGATGTCGAAAAAATGAGGTGGACAAGTTCACCACTCCAGAATACCGAGAAAAATAATAATAACTAGGTATGATTGTGTTGGGATGCCAACACAGAATGTCTCCCAAACAAACTCATATTAAATCTGAGCACTTTGAAATTTTGGCGGCCATCTTGGATTCAAAAAGGCCGCGATCGTCGAATTTTAATTTTAGTTATAGAATGTTACTCGCAACATCATAATCTATCATAATACCAATTTTCATCATAATCAGACCACTTTGAAATTTTGGCGGCCATCTTGGATTCAGAATGGCCGCCATTGTCGAATTTTAATTTCAGTTGTAGAATGTTACTCGCAACATCATAATCTATCATTATACCAATTTTCATCATAATCAGATCAATTTGAAATTTTGGCGGCCATCTTGGATTCAAAATGGCCGCCATCATCAGATTTAATTTTAGTTATAGAATATTACTCACAACATCATAATCTATCAGTATAACAGTATTCATCATAATCAGACCACTTTGAAATTTTGGCGGCCATCTTGGATTCAAAATGGCCGCCATTGTCGAATTTTAATTTCAGTTATAGAATGTTACTCGCAACATCATAATCTATTATTATACCAATTTTCATCATAATCAGACCACTTTGAAATTTTGGCGGCCATCTTGGATTCAAAATGGCCGCCATCATCAGATTTAATTTTAGTTATAGAATATTACTTGCAATATCATAATCTATCAGTAGACCAATTTTCATCATTATCAGACCACTTTGAAATTTGGGCGGCCATCTTGAATTCAAAATGGCCGCCATTGTCAAATTTTAATTTCAGTTATAGAATGTTACTCGCAACATCATAATCTATCATAATACCAATTTTCATCATAATCAGACCACTTTGAAATTTTGGCGGCCATCTTGGATTCAGAATGGCCGCCATTGTCGAATTTTAATTTCATTTGTAGAATGTTACTCGCAACATCATAATCTATCATTATACCAATTTTCATCATAATCAGATCAATTTGAAATTTTGGCGGCCATCTTGGATTCAAAATGGCCGCCATCATCAGATTTAATTTTAGTTATAGAATATTACTCACAACATCATAATCTATCAGTATAACAGTATTCATCATAATCAGACCACTTTGAAATTTTGGCGGCCATCTTGGATTCAAAATGGCCGCCATTGTCGAATTTTAATTTCAGTTATAGAATGTTACTCGCAACATCATAATCTATTATTATACCAATTTTCATCATAATCAGACCACTTTGAAATTTTGGCGGCCATCTTGGATTCAAAATGGCCGCCATCATCAGATTTAATTTTAGTTATAGAATATTACTTGCAATATCATAATCTATCAGTAGACCAATTTTCATCATTATCAGACCACTTTGAAATTTGGGCGGCCATCTTGAATTCAAAATGGCCGCCATTGTCAAATTTTAATTTCAGTTATAGAATGTTACTCGCAACATCATAATCTATCATAATACCAATTTTCATCATAATCAGACCACTTTGAAATTTTGGCGGCCATCTTGGATTCAGAATGGCCGCCATTGTCGAATTTTAATTTCAGTTGTAGAATGTTACTCGCAACATCATAATCTATCATTATACCAATTTTCATCATAATCAGACCAATTTGAAATTTTGGCGGCCATCTTGGATTCAAAATGGCCGCCATCATCAGATTTAATTTTAGTTATAGAATATTACTCACAACATCATAATCTATCAGTATAACAGTATTCATCATAATCAGACCACTTTGAAATTTTGGCGGCCATCTTGGATTCAGAATGGCCGCCATTGTCGAATTTTAATTTCAGTTATAGAATGTTACTCGCAACATCATAATCTATTATTATACCAATTTTCATCATAATCAGACCACTTTGAAATTTTGGCGGCCATCTTGGATTCAAAATGGCCGCCATCATCAGATTTAATTTTAGTTATAGAATATTACTTGCAATATCATAATCTATCAGTAGATCAATTTTCATCATTATCAGACCACTTTGAAATTTGGGCGGCCATCTTGGATTCAAAATGGCCGCCATTGTCAAATTTAAATT
This sequence comes from Arcuatula senhousia, assembly GCA_963971305.1. Lineage (NCBI taxonomy): Eukaryota > Metazoa > Mollusca > Bivalvia > Mytilida > Mytilidae > Arcuatula > Arcuatula senhousia. The sequence continues at coordinate 29,775,503 of OZ020308.1, read as the reverse complement.
TCAGTTATAGAATGTTACTCGCAACATCATAGTCTATCATAATACCAATTTTCATCATAATCAGACTACTTTGAAATTTTGGCGGCCATCTTGGATTCAAAATGGCCGCCATTGTCGAATTTTAATTTCAGTTATAGAATGTTACTCGCAACATCATAATCTATCATTATACCAATTTTCATAATAATCAGACCAATTTGAAATTTTGGCGGCCATCTTGGATTCAAAATGGCCGCCATCATCAGATTTAATTTTAGTTATAGAATATTACTCACATTATCATAATCTATCAGTATAACAATTTTCATCATAATCAGACCACTTTAAGATTTCTATCAAAATTTTGACCCGATTATCTCCCTTTAAATCACATTTTTATTTATATCTCGAAAACCGTAAATATCACTTCAAAATTTTTTTCCGTATAATTAAAGAGAATGTTTTGCTCTATTATCCTACAAAATTTCAGAACCCTGCACACCTAGGTTACAGAGAAAATTGCAATGTCCTATATTATGACCTTTTCCTGTTTCCATGAAAACGGTGGCCATTTTGAAAATTTTGAAAAAGGTTTGCAAAACTTCAGGTCACCCTTAATTTATTCCCAAAGTTTCATATTGATTGGGCATTGCATCTTTCAGAAACGTCGCGGACAACATTGAACGGAAAGAAAAAAGAAAGAAGAAGAAGAATAATAATAAGAAACCGGACAAAAACAATATGTCTCCCAAACTTTTGTTTGGGAGACATAATAATAATAATAACAAGTGCTGACTGTGTTGGGGATGCCCAACACAAAAATGTCTCCCAAACGAACCCATTTTTGACATTATATTCTGATTCGCCATCTTTTAAAACCCCTACATACAAAATTTTGTTGAAATCGAAGCATTTTGACGATTTTGGCGTTTTCGGGCCCGAAAAATCACATTTTCGCAAATAACTCAAAAACCGTAAATATCGCTTCAATTTTTTATCGTATTATTAAAGAGCTCCTTTTGCTCTATTCACCCACAAAATTTCAGCCTCCTACGCACCTAGGTTACCGAGATATTGCAATGTCCTATATTATGAATTTTCGCTAATTACACCGAAATGGCGTCCATTTTGAAAATTTTGATAAGTCCGAACACAACTTCAGTTACCCATCTACCGTCCTACAATGTTTCGTTAAAATCCTTCGAGGCGTTTCGAAGAAAAGGTACGGACACGTTCATGGCGGGGAGAAAGAAGAAAAAGAATAATACTAATAAGAAGAAACGGAGTAAAAACAATATGTCTCCAAACTTTCGTTTGGGAGACATAATAATAATAAGAAACCGAGAAAAAAACAATATGTCCCCGACACTTCGTGTTCGGGGACATAATAATAATAACTAGTTCTAATTGTGATCGCAAGCGAGTCACAATAATGTCCCCTCACGTACCCCTCTTTGTCAATGTCTCTTGGCATTTGAGATAACTTAATATATCCAATTTTCATCAAAATAAGAGTAAGTTTAATTTTGGCGGGAAACTGCGGCCTTTTAAAAAATGGCAGACAATAAAATAATTTTGATGTCAAAAATAAACTCGCCATATCACTATTACCTTATCTACCAATTTTCATCAAAATTGGGGTAACTTTAATTTTTGCGGGAAACGGCGGCCATTTTAAATTGGCCGACGATAAAAAAAATTTTGATGTCAAAAATAAACTCGCCATACCACTATTACCTTATATAGCAATTTTCATCAAAATCAAAATAACTTTAATATTGGCGGGAAACGGCGGCCATTTTGAAAATGGCCGATGAAATTTAAATTTCGGTGTCAAAAATCAACTTGCCATACCACTATTACCATATATACTAATTTTCATCAAAATCGGAGTAACTTTAATTTTGGCGGGAAACGGCAGCCATTTTGAAAATGGCCGACGATAAAAAAAATTTTGATGTCAAAAATCAACTCACCCTACCACTATTACCTTGTATACCAATTTTCATCAAAATACGAGTAACTTTTATTTTTGGCGGGAAAATGGCGGCCATTTTAGCCGCCATTTTCAAAATGGCCGCCAAATTTTTGTTTAATACCAAAAATGAACTCGGCATATCACTATTACCTAGTAAACCGATTTTCATTAAGAAATAACAAAGTTGAGAATTTTAACATTACTATTACAAAATATATTGTACCAAGAAAGATAACTCAATTTGACAAAAAAATTAAATTTCGATTTTTTGCAAAATTTTGAAAACCGTAAGTCCGATTTTCAAAATTATTTTTTTAAATGAAAGGTATTAAAAGTCTTCACTTACCCTATAAAGGAATTTTTCCTACCCCTGCCGGATCAGAAATGCCAGGTAGAAATTCAACTTCGGTTTTGAGGAGCCATTTTGACGCCCTTTTTTGACCTATAAGGGCTCATTCGATTTCGGCAAAAAATACAAAAAGCACAATCTCCCATTCCATACTCTTGATTTATGAAGTTTCAGCTTCCTACCTTAAAAGATGTCGAAAAAATGAGGTGGACAAGTTCACCACTCCAGAATACCAAGAATAATAATAATAATAATAATAATGATAATAATAATAATAACTAGGTATAATTGTGATCGCAAAGCGAGTCACAAATGTCCCCTCACGTACCCCTTTTTGTTAATATCCGGCTTATTCAAGAATATTTTTCTGTTCGCCATCCAATTTATAATGCTTAGATATCAATTTTCGTTAATATCAGACCAAGTTCAATTTTTCCCGGAAGTGGCGGCCATTTTGAATTTTTCGACATTTTCGACTTCACGCCTCAATTCGCCATCCTTTAAAACCCCTAGATATCAATTTTCGTTAAAATCTGAGCAAGTTGAATTTTTACCGGAAGTGGCAGCCATTTTGAATTTTTCGACATTTTCGACTTCACACCTCAATTCGCCAATCATTAAAACATCTAAGTATCAATTTTCGTTAAAATCAAAACAAGTTAAATTTTTACCGAAAGGGGCGGCCATTTTGAATTTTTCGACATTTTTGACTTCACGCCTCAGTTCGCCATCCTTTAAAACCTCTAAATATCAATTTTCGTTAAAATCGGAGCAAGTTGAATTTTTACCGGAAGTGGCGGCCATTTTGAATTTTTCGACATTTTCGACTTCACGCCTCAATTCGCCATCCTTTAAAACCTCTAGATATAAATTTTCGTTAAAATCGGAGCAAGTTGAATTTTACCGGAAGTGGCGGCCATTTTGAAAATGGCGGCCGATGAAAAAATTTTTAACCAGAAATGAACTTGGCATACCCCAATTACCTTAAATACAAATCTTCATTAAAATCGGACTAAGTTTAATTTTTACAAGAAATGGCGGCCATTTTGAAAATGGCCGACGATAAAAAAAATTGATACCAAAAATAAACTCGGCATACTCCAATTACCTTAAATACAAATTTTCATTTAAAAAAACTGAAGTTTAAAAAATTTCCCGAAATTCAATTTGGATTATCTTCCTTTTAAAAACTGTTTTTCGTTTTTTTGCAAAATTTTGAAAACGGTAAGTCCGATTTTAAAAATTCTTTTTTGAATGATACCTCTTGTAAGTACCTATTTTATATATAAACATATTTTCAATAATCCCGCCGGTTTATAAATGCCGTTAAAAATAAAACTTTGATTTCGAGGAGCCATTTTCAGGCCTTTTTTACCCTATAAGGGGTCGTCCATTTCATTCAAAAAAATCAGATGCATAATTTCACACTCCATACTCTTGATATATGAAGTTTCAGCCTCCTACCTTAAACGATGTTCTTTAAAAACATTGGACAAGTTCACACTACAGAATACTAAGAAAAAGAATAATAATAACAAGTGCTGACTGTGTTGGGGATGCCCAACACAAAAATGTCTCCCAAACGAACCCATTTTTGACATTATATTCTGATTCGCCATCTTTTAAAACCCCTACATACAAAATTTTGTCGAAATCGAAGCATTTTGACGATGTTGGCATTTTCGGGCTCGAAAAATCACATTTTCGCAAATAACTCGAAAACCGTAAATATCGCTTCAAATTTTTTTTTCGTATTATTAAAGAGCTCCTTTTGCTCTATTCACCTACAAAATTTCAGCCTCCTACGCACCTAGGTTACCGAGATATTGCAATGTCCTATATTATGAACTTTCGCTAATTACACGGAAACGGCGGCCATTTTGAAAATTTTGAAATGTCCGAACACAACTTCAGTTACCCATCTACCATCCTACAATGTTTCGTTAAAATCCTTCGAGGCGTTTTGAAGAAAAGGTACGGACACGTTCATGGCGGGGAGAAAGAAGAAAAAGAATAATAACTAGAATTGCCATTGCCAGCAATAGCAGATGTCGACCGTTGCCTTATCTTTTACGACATATTTGACACTGTTGGCAGCCATTTTAATGATTTTTTAAATATTTGACTCCATATTCCCACTCGCCATCCTTCAAACACCTAAAATATCAAGTTGCGTTAAAATCTGAAAACTTTCAATAATTACGGAAGTGGCGGCCATTTTGATTTTTTTTGGAATTTTTTTAACTCGCCATCATTTGAAACTCCTAAATATAAAGTTTTGTTAAAATCTGAGAACGTTCACTTTTTATGGAAAATGGCCGCCATTTTGAATTTTTTTCGACATTTCTGATCTCGCATATCAACTCGCCATCCTTCATATTCCTTAAATATAAAGTTTCGTTAAAATCGGAGAATGTTCAATTTTTACGGGAAATGGCGGCCATTTTGAATTTTTTGAAATTTTTGAATCGGTCATCCTTCAAAACTCTTAAAAAAAAAATTTCGTTAAAATTTTTTGAAGTGGCGGCCATTTTGAATTTTTTGCACTTTATGAACTTGCCATCCTTTGAAACATCTAAATATAAATTTTCGTGGAAATCGGAAAATTTTTCATTTTTACAGGAAGTGGCGGCCATTTTGAATTTTTCGACATTTCTTACTCCGCGTATGAACTCGCCATCTTTCATATACCTTAAATATAAAGTTTCGTTAAAATCGGAGAATGTTCAATTTTTAAGGGAAATGGCGGCCATTTTGAATTTTTCAACATTTTTTTCGTCACGCCTCAACACGCCATCCTATAATATGGCTTTAAATAAATTTTTGTTCAAATCAGAAAGCGCGACTTTTTTTACGTAAAATGGCGGCCATCTTGAAAATGGCAGCCATCTTGGTTCCGAAAAGTTCTACTGCGACAGATATCATGATCACGTATCATCATACCAAGTTTGGATCCGCAATATAAAACAGTTCTTTAGTAATGACGCGGACAAAAATTGGCGACAATAAGAATAAGAAGAATAAGAATAATAATGAAAAAAAATAAACGCGACAATAACAATATGTCTACCGAATAACTGCGTTTCGGTCGACATAATAATAATAATAATAATAATGAAAAAAAATAAACGCGACAATAACAATATGTCTACCGAATAACTGCGTTTCGGTCGACATAATAAGGGCTAATTTTCCATGTATTTGTGGTCCGATCTTCATGAAACTTGGTAATTAGGTAGACCTTAGGCTAATGTACTACATAATAAAAAAATTCAGCAAATTGAGACTCTAAAAAGGGCTATAGGGGTGTCAAAAAGGGGCCAGAAGGGCCTCCAAAACATAATGATTTCACACTAAAATCCATTTATATTGTAATTTGTTCATCCTATGGATATGAAATATGCATTTTATAAAAAGACTATTGTGTACCTGACTAAGATATGGCATGTGGTTTAATGTATGAGCTAAAACGGGCATTTAAAGGGGCCGAAAATAGCATACAGTCACTTTTGCTAAACCGAACAAATGGAAATAAGTAAAATACTGTATAATGGATATCGTTTAAACTGACATTAAATTTGTAGGTCTTTTTAAGCTGCATACATAAAATTAAGTTTCTTTCATGTACACGTAAAAATTGATTTTACATAATTTTTTTAGATTTTTTTTTTCTTTTGTGAGGTTAAGTTTTTTTTTTTTGGGGGGGGGTTAAGTTTTTTTTTTACTCGCCTATACTTGCCATCATTTAAAACTCTTAAATAAAAAATTTGGTTAAAATCGGAGAATGTTGAAATTTTACCGGAAGTGGCGGCCATTTTGAAATTTTTGAACTTTTTGAACCCGCCATCTTTCGAAACTCTTAAATATAAAATTTCATCAAAATCTGAAATTTTAAAAAAAATTACAGGAAGTGGCGGCCATTTTGAATTTTTCAAAATTTTTTACTCCGCGCCCCAACTCGCCATCCTTTAAAACTCCTAGATATCAATTTTTATTAAAATCAGAGAACGTTTAAAAATTTTTTACCGTAATGGCGGCCATTTTGAAATCTGAAATTGTCCATTCCGCCCGTGAAAAGCAGCCATCTTGGTTCCGCGAAGTTTCACTGCAACAGATATCATGATGACGTATCATCCTACCAAGTTTTGATCCGTACTATAAAACTGTTCTATAGTAGAGTCCCGGACAAATATTTAGTCGGAAGAATAATAATAATAATAATAATAATAATAATAATGAAAAAAAATAAACGCGACAATAACAATATGTCTACCGAATAACTGCGTTTCGGTCGACATAATAACTAGTGCTGACTGTGTTGGGGATGCCCAACACAAAAATGTCTCCCAAACGAATGAATTTTTGATAGTGTATTCTTGTTCGCCATCCTTAAAAACCCCTGGATACAAAATTTTGTTAAAATCGAAGCATTTTTGCAATTTTTGCTTTTTCGGTGGTGGCCATTTTGCAAATGGCGGCCATCTTGAAAATTTTTATTTTACGTATCAAGTCTATTCATAACCCTCTACTAGCATACTAAATTTCATCAAAATCCATCCAGTAGTTTCCGAGATAATTTTAGGGTACCCTTTTGCCGTGGCGGCCATTTTGAAAATGGCGGCCATCTTGAAAATTTCGAAGTGCCTGTGCACACCTCCAATAACCAATCTACCATTATACAAAGTTTCGTGCAATTCCATTTTGTCGTTTTCAAAAAACCTTTCGGACAGTTTCATGTACGGAAGAAAGAAGAAAAAAAAGAATAATAATAATAAGAAACAGAGTAAAAGCAATATGTCTCCCAACACATAGTGTTTGGGAGACATAATAATAATAATAATAATAATAATAATAAGAAACCGAGCAAAAACAATATGTCCCCGACACTTCGTGTTCGGGGACATAATAATAACTAGTGCTGACTGTGTTGGGGATGCCCAACACAAAAATGTCTCCCAAACGAATGAATTTTTGATAGTGTATTCTTATTTGCCATCTTTAAAAACCCCTAGATACAAAATTTTGTTAAAATCGAAGCATTTTTGCAATTTTTGCTTTTTCGGTGGGGGCCATTTTGAAAATGGCGGCCGTCTTGAAATTTTTTATTTTGCGTATCAAGTCTACTCATAACCTTCTACTAGCATACCAAATTTCATTAAAATCCATCTAGTAGTTTCCGAGATAATTTTAGGGTACCCTTTTGCCGTGGCGGCCATTTTGAAAATGGCGGCCATCTTGAAAATTTTGAAGTGCCTGTGCACACCTCCAATAACCATTCTACCATCATACAAAGTTTCGTGCAATTCCATTTTGTCGTTTTCAAAAAACCTTTCGGACAGTTTCATGTACGGAAGAAAGAAGAAAAAAAAAGAATAACTAGGTATAATTGTGTTGGGATGCCAACACACAAGTCGCCCAAAATCGCCTTGGATAGAGATGCATCAAAAGAAGTCTAGAAATCAAATTTCGTTGAAATCGGACGAAGTTGACGTTTTTAGGGGGGCGGGTGTAGTAAAATGGCCGCCATTTTGAAACCGGAAGTCGGATTTTAAATCCGGACAAAGATTTGAACTCAGCATATCCGCTTTACCCAGATGACCAATTTTCAAGACGATCCGATGAAAAAAAAATTTCCGCCCACTTTTTCCGACGGCCGCCATTTTTGAAACGGCGGCCATCTTGAAAATTTCAAAACATGATTACACGCCTTTGAGTGACCCACTATCCAATCCAACAAGTGTAATTCAATTTCCTTGAACTGTTTTCTTGTATTAGGGAGGACAACTTTACGATAAAGAATCAGAAGAATAATAATAACAAGTGCTGACTGTGTTGGGGATGCCCAACACAAAATGTCTCCCAAACGAACGCATTTTTGACACCGTATTCTATTTCACCATTCATAAAAATCACAAGATACAAAATTTTGTTGAAATTGAAGCATTGGTTGAAATTGGTCAATTTTTACAAATTTGGATGGCGGCCATTTTGAAATGGCGGCCATCTTGAAAATTTTATTTACAGATTTGAGGTAGCCTTTCCTTGTTCTGTTAATATACCAAGTTTCATGCAAATCGGTTGACATTTTCAAATTTTGCCTATTTTCAGTAGCAGCCATTTTGAAAATGGCGGCCATCTTGAAATTTTTTTTTTCACCAATCAAGTCCTTTTTAATTTTGTCAATGAACGTCCAAATTTGGTCGAAATCCGTCAAGTAGTTTTTAAGATAATTTGGGGGTACCCTTAAGTAATGGCGGCCATTTTGAAAATGGCGGCCATCTTGGAAATTCCGAATAGGTTAGGATTTACTTCAAAGACTCATCTACCATGAGACAATGTTTCATGCAAATCCGTCAAGCAATTTCTGAGAACTCGCATGGACAGTTTCATGCCGCGGAGAAAGAAGAAAAAGAATAATAATAATAAAAATAATAATAAGAAACGGAGTAAAAACAATATGTCTCCAAACTTTCGTTTGGTAGACATAATAATAACTAGCTATAATTTGTGTTGGGATGCCAACACACAAGTCGCCCAAAATCGCCTTGGATACTTTTTCTTCCCATTCAGTGCAATTAAATATGTATAGAAATAAAATTTCATTGAAATCGGACAAAGTTCACATTTCTAAGGGGGGCGGGTGTAGTAAAATGGCCGCCATTTTGAAACCGGAAGTCGGATTTCAAATCTGGTCGCAGATTTGAATTCAGTATACCCGTTTCACCCAGATGACCAATTTTCAAGACGATCCGATGAAAAAAAAATTTCCGCCCACTTTTTCCGATGGCCGCCATTTTGAAACGGCGGCCATCTTGAAAATTTTAAAAGTGCATTACACAACTTTGAGTGACCCACTATCCAATCTCACAAGTGTTATTCAATTTCCTTGGACCGTTTTCTTGTATTAGGGAGGACAAATTCTCGATAAAGAATCAGAAGAATAATAATAAGAATAATAATAATACTAGTTCTAATTGTGATCGCAAGCGAGTCACATACATGTCTTCTCACGTACCCCTCTTTGTCAATATGTGTTTGGGCATTTGAGAATACCTAATATACCAATTTTCATCAAGATCGGAGGAAGTTTAATTTTGGCGGGAAAGGGCGGCCATTTTGAAAATGGCCAACGATAAAAAATTTTTGATGTAAAAAATAAACTCGCCATACCACAATAACCTTATATACCAATTTTCATTAAAATCAGAGTAACTTTAATTTTGGCGGGAAACAGCGGCCATTTTGAAAATGGCCGACAATAAAAAAAATTTATGTCAAAAATCAACTCGCCATACCACTATTACTTTCTATACCAATTTTCGTCAAAATCGGAGTAACTTTAATTTTGGCGGGAAAAGGTGGCCATTTTGAAAATGGCCGACGATAGAAAAATTTTGATGTCAAAAATCATCTCGCCATATCACTATTACCTTATATACCAATTTTCATCAAAATCGGAGCAAGTTTAAATTTTGGCGGGAAATTTTAGCCGCCATTTTGAAAATGGCCGCCAAAAAAAATTTTCGATACCAAAAATGAACTCGGCATATCACTATTACCTTGTAACCCAATTTTCAATAAGAAATAACCAAGTTGAGAATTTTTACATTACTATTACATAATACAAAGTACAAAGAAAGATAACTCAATATGACAAAAAAATTAAATTTCGTTTTTTTGCAAAATTTTGAAAACCGTAAGTCCGATTTTCAAAATTTTTTTTTTAAATGAAAGGTATCGAAAGTCTACACTTACCCCATTAAGGAATTTGTGTTACCCCTGCCGGATCAGAAATGCCAGGTAAAATTCAACTTCGGTTTCGAGGAGCCATTTTGAGGCCCTTTTTTGACCTATAAGGGGTCGTTCGATTTCGACTAAAAATACAAAAAGCACAATCTCCTATTCCATACTCTTGATATATGAAGTTTCAGCTTCCTACCTTAAAAGATGTCGAAAAAATGAGGTGGACAAGTTCACGATCCAGAATACCGAGAAAAATAATAATAATAATAACAAGTACTGACTGTGTTGGGGATGCCCAACACAAAATGTCTCCCAAACGAACGCATTTTGACACCGTATTCTATTTCGCCATTCATCAAAACCTCTAGATACAAAATTTTGTTGAAATCGAAGCATTGGTTGAAATCGGTCAATTTTTACAACATTGGATGGCGGCCATTTTGAAATGGCGGTCATCTTGAAAATTTTATTTACAGATTTGAGGTTGCCTTACCATGTTCTGTTAATCTACAAAGTTTCATGCAAATCCGTTTACATTTTAAAATGTTGCCTATTTTCAGTAGAAGCCATTTTGAAAATGGCGGCCATCTTGAATTTTTTTTTTCACCAATCAAGTTCTTTTTAATTTTGTCAATGAACGTCCAAATTTGGTTGAAATCCGTCCAGTAGTTTTTGAGATAATTTGGGGGTACCCTTATGTAATGGCGGCCATTTTGAAAATGGCGGCCATCTTGAAAATTCCGAATAGATAAGGTTCTACTTCAAAGACCCATCTACCATCATACAAAGTTTCATGCAAATCTGTCGAGCAATTTCTGAGAACTCGCATGGACAGTTTCATGCCGCGGAGAAAGAAGAAAAAGAATAATAATAATAAAAATAATAATAAGAAACGGAGTAAAAACAATATGTCTCCAAACTTTCGTTTGGGAGACATAATAACTAGTTCTAATTGTGATCGCAAGCGAGTCACAAAAATGTCCCCTCACGTACCCCTCTTTGTCAATGTCTTTTAGCATTTGAGATAACTTATTATATCCAATTTTCATCAAAATCAGAGTAATTTTGATTTTGGCGGGAAACGGCGGCCATTTTAAAAATGGCCGACGAAATAAAAATTTCAATGTCAAAAATCAAATCGCCATACTACTATAACCTTATATACCAATTTGCATCAAAATCAGAGTAACTTTAATTTTGGCGGGAAACGGCGGCCATTAAAAAAAATTGATGCCAAAAATCAACTCGCCATACCACTGTTACCTTATATACCAATTTTCATCAAAATCAGAGTAAGTTTAATTTTTGGCGGGAAACGGCGGCCATTTTGAAAATGGCCGACCATAAAATAATTTTGATGATAAAAATCAACTCGCCTTACCACTATTACCTTATATATCGATTTTCATAAAAATTGGAGCAAGTTTAAGTTTTGGCGGGAAAATGGCGGCCATTTTAGCCGCCATTTTAAAAATGGCCGTCAAATTTTTATTTCGATACCAAAAATGAACTCGGCATACCACTATTACCATCTAAACCAATTTTCATTGAGAAATAACAAAGTTAAGAATTTTTACATTACTATTACAAAATATGTTGTTCCAAGAAAGATAACTCAATTTGACAAAAAAATTAAATTTCGATTTTTTGCAAAATTTGGAGAACCGTAAGTCCGATTTTCAAAATTCTTTTTTTTAAATGAAAGGTATTAAAAGTCTACACTTACCCTTTAAAGGAATTTTTCCTACCCCTGCCGGATCAGAAATGCCAGGTAAAAGTTCGACTTCGGTTTCGAGGAGCCATTTTGAGGCCCTTTTTTGACCTATAAGGGGTCGTTCGATTTCGGCGAAAAATACAAAAAGCACAATCTCCCATTCCATACTCTTGATTTATGAAGTTTCAGCTTCCTACCTTAAAAGATGTCGAAAAAATGAGGTGGACAAGTTCACGGTCCAGAATACCGAGAAAAATAATAATAACTAGTTCTAATTGTGATCGCAAGCGAGTCACAAAAATGTCCCCTCACGTACCCCTCTTTGTCAATGTCTCTTGGCATTTGAGATAACTTAATTTATCCAATTTTCATCAAAATAGGAGTAAGTTTAATTTTGGCGGGAAACGGCGGCCATTTTTATAATGGCCGACAATAAAAATATTTCGATGTCAAAAATCAACTCACCATACATATATTACCTTATATACCAATTTTCGTTAAAATCTGAGTAAATTTAATTTTGGCGGGAAACGGCGGCCATTTTGAAAATGGCCGACGATAAAAAAATTTTAATGTCAAAAATCAACTTGCCATACCACTATTACCTCATATACCAATTTTCATTAAAATCGGAGTAATTTTAATTTTGGCGGGAAATGGCGGCCATTTTGAAAATGGCGGCCCAAAAAAAAATTTCGATTCCAAAATTGAACTCGGCATACCACTATTACCTTGTAAACCAATTTTCATTAAGAAATAACAAAGTTGAGAATTTTTTTCATATATATCACAAAATATATGGTACAAAGAAAGATAACTCAATCTTACAAAAAAAAAATTTTTCGATTTTTTGCAAAATTTTGAAAACGGTAAGTCCGTATTTCAAAATTTTTTTTTTAAATGAAAGGTATTGTATATCCGCACTTAACCTATAAGGGAATTTTTCCTACCCCTGCCGGATCAGAAATGCCAGGAAAAATTCAACTTCGGTTTCGAGGAGCCATTTTGAGGCCCCTTTTTTACCTATATGGGGTCGTTCGATTTCGGCTAAAAATACAAAAAGCACAATCTCCCATTCCATACTCTTGATTTATGAATTTTCAGCTTCCTACCTTAAAAGATGTCGAAAAAATGAGATGGACAAGTTCACGATCCAGAATACCGAGAAAAAAAATAATAATAATAATAATAACTAGTTCTAATTGTGATCGCAAGCGAGTCACATATATGTCCCCTCACGTACCCCTCTTTGTCAATATGTCTCTTGGCATTTGAGATCACTTAATATACACAATATTCATCAAAATAGGAGTAAGTTTAATTTTGGCGGGAAACGGCAGCCATTTTCAAAATGGCCGACTACAAATAAATTTCAATGTAAAAAATCAACTCGTCATACCACTATTACCTTATCTACAAATTTTCATCAAAATCGGAGTACCTTTAAATTTTGGCGGGAAATGGCGGCCATTTTGAAAATGGTCGACGATAAAAAAATTTTGATGTCAAAAATCAACTCGCCATACAACTATTACCTTGAATACCAATTTTCATCAAAATCTGAGTAACTTTAATTTTGGCGGGAAATGGCGGCCATTTTTAAAATGGCTGACGAAAAAAAAATTTTGATGTCAAAAATCAACTCGCCATACCACTATTACCTTATATACCAATTTTCATAAAAATTAAAGCAAGTTTAAGTTTTGGCGGGAAAACGGCGGCCATTTTATCCGCCATTTTTAAAATGGCCGCCAAAAATTTTTTTCGATACCAAAAATGAACTCGGCATACCACTATTACCTTGAAAACCGATTTTCATTATGAAATAACAAAGTTGAAAATTTTTACATCACTATTACAAAATATATTGTAACAAGAAAGATAACTCAATTTGACAAAAAAATAAATTTCGATTTTTTGCAAAATTTTGAGAACCGTAAGTCCGATTTTCAAAATTCTTTTTTTAAATGAAAGGTATTAAAAGTCTACACTTACCCTTTAAAGGAATTTTTCCTACCCCTGCCGGATTAGAAATGCCAGGTAAATATTCAACTTCGGTTTCGAGGAGCCATTTTGAGGCCCTTTTTTTACCTATAAGGGGTCGTTCGATTTTTACGAAAAATACAAAAAGCAAAATCTCCCATTCCATACTCTTGATATATGAAGTTTCAGCTTCCTACCTTAAAAGATGTCGAAAAAATGAGGTGGACAAGTTCACGGTCCAGAATACCGAGAAAAATAATAATAACTAGTTCTAATTGTGATCGCAAGCGAGTCACAAAAATGTCCCCTCACGTACCCCTCTTTGTAAATGTCTCTTGGCATCTGAGATAACTTAATTTATCCAATTTTCATCAAAATGGGAGTAAGTTTTATTTTGGCGGGAAACGGCGGCCATTTTTTAAATGGCCGACAATAAAAATATGTCGATGTCAAAAATCAACTCACCATACATATATTACCTTATATACCAATTTTCATTAAAATCTGAGTAAATTTAATTTTGGCGGGAAACGGCGGCCATTTTGAAAATGGCCGACGATAAAAAAATTTGATGTCAAAAATCAACTTGCCATACCACTATTACCTCATATACCAATTTTCATTAAAATCGGAGTAATTTTAATTTTGGCGGGAAATGGCGGCCCAAAAAAAAAATTCGATTCCAAAATTGAACTCGGCATACCACTATTACCTTGTAAACCAATTTTCATCAAAATCAGAATAACTTTAATTTTGGCGGGAAACGGCGGCCATTTTGAAAATGGTGGACGATAAAAAAATTTTGATGTCAAAAATCAACTCGCCATACCCCAATTACCTTATATACCAATTTTCATTAAAATCGGAGTAATTTTTATTTTGGCGGGAAATGGCGGCCATTTTTAAAACGGCCGCCCAAAAAAAAATTTCGATTCCAAAATTGAACTCGGCATACCACTATTACCTTGTAAACCAATTTTCATTAAGAAATAACAAAGTTGAGAATTTTTTTCATTAATATCACAAAATATATGGTACAAAGAAAGATAACTCAATCTTACAAAAAAAATAATTTTCGATTTTTTGCAAAATTTTGAAAACGGTAAGTCCGATTTTCAAAATTTTTTTTTTAAATGAAAGGTATTGTATATCCGCACTTAACCTATAAGGGAATTTTTCCTACCCCTGCCGGATCAGAAATGCCAGGAAAAATTCAACTTCGGTTTCGAGGAGCCATTTTGAGGCCCTTTTTTTACCTATATGGGGTTTTTCGATTTCGGCGAAAAATACAAAAAGCACAATCTCCCATTCCGTACTCTTGATTTATGAATTTTCAGCTTCCTACCTTAAAAGATGTCGAAAAAATGAGGTGGACAAGTTCACGATCCAGAATACCGAGAAAAACAATAATAATAATAATAATAATAAGAAACCGAGCAAAAACAATATGTCCCCGACACTTCGTGTTCGGGGACATAATAATAACTAGGTATAATTGTGATCGCAAAGCGAGTCACAAATGTCCCCTCACGTACCCCTCTTTGTTAATATCCGGCTTATTCAATGATATTTTTTTGTTCGCCATCCATTATAAAGCTTAGATATCAATTTTTGTTAAAATCGGACCAAGTTCAATTTTTACCGGAAGTGGCGGCCATTTTGAATTTTTCGACATTTTCGACTTCACGCCTCAATTCACCATCCTTTAAAACCTCTAGATATCAATTTTCGTTAAAATCGGACCAAGTTCAATTTTTACCGGAAGTGGTGGCCATTTTGAATTTTTCGACATTTTCGACTTCACGCCTCAATTCACCATCCTTTAAAACCTCTAGATATCAATTTTCGTAAAATTCCGAGCAAGTTTATTTTTGACCGGAAGTGGCGGCCATTTTGAATTTTTCGACATTTTCGACTTCACGCCTCAATTCGCCATCCTTTAAAACCCCTATATATCAATTTTCGTTAAAATTGGAGCAATTTCAATTTTTACCGGAAGTGGCGGCCATTTTGAATTTTTCAACATTTTCGACGTCACGCCTCAATTCGTCATCCTTTAAAACCCCTAGATATCAATTTTCGTTAAAATCGGAGCAAGTTCAATTTTTACCGGAAGTGGCGGCCATTTTGAAAATTGCGGCCGATAAATTTTTTTTCATATAAGAAATGAACTCGGCATACCCGAATTACCTTAAATACAAATTTTCATTTAAAAATGATAAAGTTTAATTTTTTTCCCATAATCCATTAAAGTGGCGGCCATTTTGATAATGTCGGCCGAAAAAAAATTTCTGATACTAGAAATGAACTCGGCATACCCCAATTACCTTAAATACAAATTTTCATTTCAAAATAATAAAATTTAGAAATTTTTCCCAAAATCCAATTAGGATTATCTCCCTTTTAAATTTCTTTTTTCGTTTTTTTGCAAAATTTTGAAAACGGTATGTCCGATTTTAAAAATTCTTTTTTTGAATGATACCTCTTGTAAGTACCTATTTTATATATAAACATATTTTCAATAATCCGGCCGGTTTATAAATGCCGTTAAAAATAAAACTTTGATTTCGAGGAGCCATTTTTAGGCCCCTTTTTACCCTATAAGGGGTCGTCCATTTCATTCAAAAAAGTCAGATGCATAATTTCACACTCCATACTCTTGATATATGAAGTTTCAGCCTCCTACCTTAAACGATGTTTTATAAAAACATTGGACAAGTTCACACTACAGAATACTAAGAAAAAGAATAATAATAATAATAATAAGAAGAAACCGAGCAAAAACAATATGTCCCCGACACTTCGTGTTCGGGGACATAATAAGAAACCGAGCAAAAACAATATGTCCCCGACACTTCGTGTTCGGGGACATAATAATAATAATAATAATAATAATAATAATAATAATAATAATAATAATAATAATAATAATAATAATAATAATAAGAAACCGAGCAAAAACAATATGTCCCCGACACTTCGTGTTCGGGGACATAATAATAAGAAACCGAGCAAAAACAATAAAACAATATGTCCCCGACACTTCGTGTTCGGGGACATAAATAAGAAACGGTGCAAAAACAATAAGTCTCCCAAACTTTGTTTTGGGCGACTTAATAATAACAAGTATAACTGTGATTGCAAGCAAGTCACAAAGTCCCCCAAACGACCCGTATTTGCCACTATTCTCAGCAGCATGTCAAAAAACCCCTAAATAAAAATTTTCATGTAAATCGGAGCACTTTGAAAATTTCGACCTGATTATCTCCCTTGAGAAATCACATTTTTATTTATATCTCGAAAACCGTAAATATCGCTTCAAATTTTTTTTCCATATTATGAAAGAGAATGTTTTGCTCTATCAACCTACAAAATTTCAGAACCCTGCGCACCTAGGTTACCGAGATATTGCAATGTCCATTATTTAGTCCATTTTCCTGTTTCCATGGAAACGGCGGCCATTTTGAAAAGTCCGATTGTCAACGAAGCTTCCTTTCTTTACTATCTATTATCCTGCCAAGTTTCATATTAAAATGTGGAGTCGTTTTCTCTGGGATCTCCGGACAAGTTCACGACTAAGTGGAAGAATAAGAAGAAGAAGAAGAATAATAATAAGAAACGGTGCAAAAACAATAAGTCTCCCAAACTTTGTTTTGGGCGACTTAATAACTAGTTCTAATTGTGATCGCAAGCGAGTCACAAAAATGTCCCCTCACGTACCCCTCTTTGTCAATGTCTCTTGGCATTTGAGATAACTTAATTTATCCAATTTTCATCAGAATAGGAGTAAGTTTAATTTTGGCGGGAAACGGCGGCCATTTTCAAAATGGCCGACAATAAAAATATTTTGATGTCAAAAATCAACTCGCCATAAAACTATTACCTTATATACCAATTTTCGTTAAAATCTGAGTAAATTTAATTTTGGCGGGAAACGGCGGCCATTTTGAAAATGGCCGACGATAAAAAAAATTTTGATGTCAAAAATCAACTTGCCATACCACTATTACCTTATATACCAATTTTCATTAAAATTGGAGTAATTTTAATTTTGGCGGGAAATGGCGGCCATTTTGAAAATGGCTGCCCCAAAAAAAATTTCGATTCCAAAATTAAACTCGGCATACCACTATTACCTTGTAAACCAATTTTCATCAAAATCAGAATAACTTTAATTTCGGCGGGAAACAGCGGCCATTTTGAAAATGGCCGACGATAAAAAAAAATTGATGTAAAAAATCAACTCGCCATACCACTATTACCTTATTTGCCAATTTTCATTAAAATCGGAGTAATTTTAATTTTGGCGGGAAATGGCGGCCATTTTAAAAATGGCTGCCCACAAAAAAATTTTGATTCCAAAATTGAACTCGGCATACCACTATTACCTTGTAAACCAATTTTCATTAAGAAATAACAAAGTTGAGAATTTTTTTCATCAATATCACAAAATATATGGTACAAGGAAAGATAACTCAATCTTACAAAAAATTTTTTTTCGATTTTTTGCAAAATTTTGAAAACGGTAAGTGGCGGCCATTTTGAAAATTGCGGTCGATAAAAAAATTTCGATACCAAAAATTAACTCGGCATATCACTATTACCTTATAAACCAATTTTCATCAAATTCGGAGGAAGTTTCAATTTTGGCGGGAAAACAGTCGGCCATTATGAAAATCGACAAAACTTTTTACGAGACAAAAAAATCATCTTGGCATATCACTTTTACTTTCTACACCAATACCTGTGTAAAAGTCGTCAGCGATATTTAATTTATAAAATTTTACCTAGAAATACTAAAGATTTGATATAATTTTAAATAATGTGGTATTCAATTATCTCCCCTTTTTTCGAATTTTTGCAAAATTTTGAAAACGGTAAGTCCGATTTTCAAAATTCTTTTTTTGAATGATACCTCTTGTAAGTACCTATTTTATATATAAACAGATTTTCAATATACCAGCCGGTTTACAATTGCCATTAAAAATAAAACTTTGATTTCGAGGAGCCATTTTCAGGCCCCTATTTACCCTAAAAGGGGGCGTTTGATTTTGACAAAAAAATCTGATTACACAATTACATTCTCCATACTCTTAATATACATATGAAGTTTCAGCTTCTTACCTTCAAAGATGTTCTTTAAATCGAGCGGACAAGTTCACACTACAGAATACTAAGAATAATAATAATCAATAGAAGTGCCAAGTACTGACCCCAAGAAGCCTACACAAAGAAAGAACATTAGTGAAAAAGATAAAACAAAGACTGAGAAAAACAAAAAGAAGAATGTCAAAGTAACAGAACCAGACAATCACTCAAAAAAACAAACTGAAATGACAAGCTTTGTAACCCCAAGTCAAGAGAAACGACAGCAGTATCTCAAAGAAAAGAGAACACCACCAACCCCACCAAATAGAGACAATCACAAGCAGCTGAAGAAGTAGAGTGACATTATTAGATTTTTTGTTTTCAAATATTTTAAAAGCCAAAAAATATATACATAAACAAAAAAATAATAATAAATAATAAATAAATTAAAAAAATAGTAATAATATAACAGTGTTATATAATAAAAAAAAATATATAAAAAATTATATTAAAAAAAAATGGCAAGCCATTTAGATATACAAACTGTCATATCTATTCGCCATTGTCAATTGTATTTTGTATACTATTTTAATTCTATATGCATAATGTGTCAATATTTGTGTAATGTTTATTTAACATGTGTCATAAATATTATAATAGATATGCAAGCAATACTCATTTTTACGAAGATGCTTTTGTTATCAAGCATGACCATGAGATTGTCTATTGTAATTAAAGGTAACAATCAATTGTTTTTTGTCTATTGCTTTAATTTTGTATGCATAATTTGTCAATATTTGTGTTATGTTTTGTCATCATTTACTTTAGATATTGATAGTCAAGCATTATTTAAACTTACACAGATGTTACCAATTTTAATCATGAAACGAAATGGTGTTAATTCATGTGAAGCTATATATCATACATTATGCATCTATGAAACATCAAAGGCTTTATACCACCAATGTATTAATGTTATTATTATTGTCATTGTTGATTGCATCTTACGATGTCTACTTTTTAAGACTGATATTATGATAACTAAAAATACGCCAACATCAATCGTAGTAAAACTAAATTTGGAATTTTTTATATGTAAATATAACTTTGTCACGCTAAGCAAAGGCCAAGGACAACTTTATAAAAAATCAAAACAATCAATAATCGATTATGCTTAACAACACCCACATATGTACTTTAAATGTTAAAGGATTAAGAGACAAAGATAAAAGATGGAGATTTTACGAGTGGGCAAAAAATCAAAAACTTGATATAATCTTTTTACAAGAAACTCATTTTGATCAGGAAATGGAAAATAAAAAAGCAAATGAATCTGACTTTACATTCTTCTACAGTCATGGTACCACCTCTAGTAAAGGCGTAGCTATTTTAATTAATAATAAAGTACATTTCAAGATTCTTGACGAATATAAAGACGTAGAAGGTCGAATGTTGCTATTAAATATCGAAATAGAAAACAATATATTTTCCTTAACAACAGTATATTCTCCAAACAAACAAAATGAGAGAAACGCCTTTTTTAAAAAATTAAAGAACTTTATTAATCTTAATGCAGTAGGAACTCCAATAATTGGCGGAGATATGAACGACACGCTAGAACAGGTTGATAGAAAAACTAGTAATAACAATGAAATGAAAAAGGAAAAGAAACCTGTATATAACCTTAAACAAATGATAAAAGGCAATAACTTAATTGATATATGGAGACATTTAAATCCAAATAAAGTTCAATATACCTGGAGAAGATCCAACCCAAGTCAAGCGAGTCGAATTGACATGTTTTTTATACAAAGAGAATTACATGTAGTTTTAAATGTTCAATCGTGTGACATTAGACCAGTCACAATAAAATTTACTGACCATCAAGCAGTATCCCTTAAAATTCAAACGGCTAAAGCGAATAGTAAAGGACCAAATTTTTGGAAACTTAATAACTCTTTACTCGAAGACGAAAATTATATTTCAGAAATAAGAAAAATAATAGGTAAATTCAACGAAAAGATAATTAATAAAGATCTAGATACAAGAGTATTATGGGATACTTTAAAAATCGAAATTAAAGAATATAGTGTGGAATACAGTAAAAGAAAATGTAAAAACAAGCGAAGCGAATTGAATAGATTAGAAAAAAAATTAAGCTTGTTAAAACAACGTAACGATGAAAAGGAAGAAAAAACGTTTTTAAATGAAATTAACATCATTGAACAAAAATTAGAACAAGAATATGAATATAAAGCCAAGGGTGCCCAAATTAGATCAAAGGAAGAATGGTACGAAAAAGGAGAAAAAAATAACAAATACTTTTTAGGACTTGAAAAAAGTAGACAAACGAAGAAAACTATTATCAAATTAAAAGATGAAAACGATAATATCATCGAAGAACAAGAAAATATACTCAAATTAGAACGTGATTATTATGAAAAACTCTATTCAATTGAAAACGATAAAGACTTAACTGCAATGAATGACTACATTGAAAATTGTAATTTAAACTACAAATTAAAAAATGAAGAAAGTGAGCAGTGTGATGGCCCTATTACACTTAATGAAATAACTGAGGCTGTAGAACACCTTAAGTTAAATAAAAGCCCAGGATTTGATGGTTTAAGTACAAACTTTTACAGAAAATTTTGGGATATAATAGGCCCAATCCTAGTAAAAGTATATAATCTAAGCTGTAGTAAATTAGAACTACCATATTCACAAAAACGAAGTGTGTTAAGCTTAATTTATAAAAAGAATGACCCACTGAAACTCGATAATTATAGACCCATTTCACTGTTAAATACGGACTACAAAATCCTATCTTACGCTCTAGCCACGCGCTTAAAAACAGTTATCCAATTGATAATAAATTCAGATCAAACTGGTTACATTAAAAATCGATATATTGGCTTTAACCTTAGACAAATACAAGACATCATTGACTATGCGGATCGTTTCAAAATTGAAGGCGCTATTCTATTCATAGATTTCACCAAAGCCTTCGACTCGTTACATTGGGATTTCATGTACCAAACTTTAGAACATTTCGGATTTAATAAATCATTTATCAATTGGATCAAAACTTTGTATAATAACATACACAGCGTCGTGATCAATAATGGATGGATATCAGCCCCCTTCTTTTTACAAAAGGGAATCCGCCAAGGTTGCCCATGCTCCGCCATACTTTTCGTCATCGCGGTTGAAATTATGGCAAACTATATCTTAGAAATAATGCTGATATTTCTGGAATCGAAATCAAACTAAACGGAAGGACGCACAATCTTAAAATATCGCAGTTGGCCGACGACACAACTTTATTTCTAAAGTCAAAACGTGAAGTTAAAATAGCATTGAATATCATTGAAATTTTCGGTTCCTATTCGGGACTTAAGTTAAACAAGAATAAAACTGAGGGTATTTGGATAGGCAAGCTAAAACACTGCAAAGATAAAGTAGAAAATATTAATTTCACTGATCAACCTGTGAAAGTTTTAGGTCTGTATGTAGGGACAGACAAAGAGAAATGCATGGAACTAAATTGGATAAATAAAATAGAAAAAACAAAAAAATTGTTAAAGCAATGGAGAAAGAGAAATCTAACGACATTAGGAAAGATCTTAATAGTTAAAACAATAATTATTCCACAATTTACATATATAGCTAGTGTCAGCCTGATAAACAACGAAAATATTAAATCATTAGAAAAAGAATTATATGAATTTATTTGGAATGGAAAACCAGATAAAGTTAAAAGAAAAACTTTAATATCAAACTATGAAGAAGGAGGTTTAGAAATGATAGATGTTGAAAGTTACTTTAATATGCTAAAAATCAAGTGGATATCAAGATTAAAAATGTCCAAAGAAGAAAACTGGACAATTATTCCAAAGTTGTACTTAAATAAATTCGGTAAAAACTTACTGATATTCAATATGAATATGAAAAGAGAAGACCTTAAGTATGTCAAACAAATGAGAAATATACCGAAATTTTATCAAGATATACTAAAATACTGGTTTCAATTAAAAAATAAAAACTGCAAAAAACCGAAGTATTTCCATGAGATCAGACAAGAAATATTATGGGGAAATTCATTTATAAAACTTAATAAAAACCCATTGATATTCGAAGAATGGATAGAAAGCGATATCATATTTATAAATGACATTATCGATGAAACCGGCGCAATTTCGGAAAATATTATTTTAAATAAATTGGAAAGAAAGAACAATTGGATCGCGGAAATAAGTATCATCAAAAAGGCGATACCAAATTTATGGACACGCGAATTAAAATCAGAGCAATCAAGAAAAACAAAAGTCAAAACAAAGCTTAGTAAGATAAAGTTGAATAAAAAATATCTGGAGATCGAAGCTATTACAAACAAAGCAATTTATGAAACATTAATAAAAGATAAAACAGAACTTAATCTTGGTATTACAAAATGGAAACGTATTTTTGAGATAGAAATGAGATACGAAAACTTCTGTAAGTTTATACATTATTATATATGCACAAATAAAATAACAATGTTTAAATGGAAATTATTTAGTTCCATCTTACCAAATCAAGAAAAATTGTTTATCTGGCATCGAGTAAACACATCATTATGCCATTATTGCAAGTGCATAGACAATTATGAACACTTTTTTATTACTTGCTCGCTCCTTAAGCCCTTTTGGGCAAAGTTGGGTCAAGTCTTAAAGAAAGTAGGCTTTGAACAAAAAATCCAACTCAAGCATTTAGTTATCGGATATAAGATCGAATATAGCGAGTACTGGGACTTAAATGTCTTTCTTACTTTTATTGGATATGCTATATATTTATCTTTTTATAAGTCAGAACTCAGAACAAAACAAGTAAATATTTCCTCTATATTTGAGAGAGAACTCGGTTACTTTCTAAAATTTTCTATAAATAAAAATGTATTGACAGGAAAACTTTTAAAACTGTTCACACAACTTTAGTATATCAATCACGTCTAAAACATTTCAAATGTCATCTTAAAATTGCCAGAGCATCCACACTAACCTTAAATTCACTTACCAATAATGAACAATTATAATCCAAACTGTATTTTAAAAGGTATAATAGAAAACACGTGCTATCATCACAAAAGCGAAAGTAGAATTAAATTTAGCCGAAGTTACTGACCCGAAATGTAAAGGTCATATTGTAGAACAGTTAATAAATGTTGTAAATTACTATTGAATGAATTTATTGTATTTGACTAACATTTTTGAATGTATAATTTTGTCTTGTGAAACCCTGTTCACAATGACATTAACATTACAGGGTACTTCATGAATGAAGCTGTAATTTGTGAAGTCATTGTAACAGCCAATACTGAATAAAACATTTTCACGGTAAAAAAAAAAAGAATAATAATAATAAAAATAATAATAACAAGTGCTAACTGTGTTGGGGATGCCCAACACAAAAATGTCTCCCAAACGAACCCATTATTGACCTCATATTATGATTCGCCATCTTTAAAAACCCTAGATACAAAATTATGTCAATATCGAAGCATTTTGATAACAAGTGCTGACTGTGTTGGGGATGCCCAACACAAAAATGTCTCCCAAACGAACCCATTTTTGACATTATATACTGATTCGCCATCTTTTGAAACCCTTACTTACAAAATTTTGTCGAAATCGAAGCATTTTGACGATTTTTGCATTTTCGGGCCCGAAAAATCACATTTTCGCAAATAACTCGAAAACCGTAAATATCGCTTCAAAATTTTTTTTCGTATTATTAAAGAGCTCCTTTTGCTCTATTCACCTACAAAATTTCAGCCTCCTACGCACCTAGGTTACCGAGATATGGCAATGTCCTATATTATGAACTTTTGCTAATTACATGGAAACGGCGGCCATTTTGAAAATTTTGAAATGTCCGAACACAACTTCAGTTACCCATCTACCATTCTACAATGTTTCGTTAAAATCCTTCGAGGCGTTTTGAAGAAAAGGTACGGACACGTTCATGGCGAGGAGAAAGAAGAAAAAGAATAATAATAATACAAGTGCTGACTGTGTTGGGGATGCCCAACACAAAAATGTCTCCCAAACGAACCCAATTTTGACCTCGTATTATGATTCGCCATCTAATAAAACCCCTAAATACAAAATTTTGTCGATATCGAAGCATTTTGACGATTTTCGCCTTTTTGGGCCCGAAAAATCACATTTTCGCAAATAACTCGAAAACCGTAAATATCGCTTCAAAATTTTTTTTCGTATTATTGAAGAGCTCCTTTTGCTCTATTCACCTACAAAATTTCAGCCTCCTACGCACCTAGGTAACCGAGATATTGCAATGTCCTATATTATGAACTTTCGCCAATTACACGGAAACGGCAGCCATTTTGAAATATTTTTAAAGTCCCTCCACAACTCTAGTAACCCATCTACCTTCCTACAATGTTTCGTTAAAATCCTTCGAGGCGTTTTGAAGAAACGGTACGGACACGTTCATGGCGGGAGAAAGAAGAAAAAGAATAATAATAATAATAATAAGAAACAGAGTAAAAACAATATGTCTCCAAACTTTCGTTTGGGAGACATAAATAACAAGTGTTGACTGTGTTGGGGATGCCCAACACAAAAATATCTCCCAAACGTACCCAAACTTTCACTCTTGCATAAATTTTGACATCGCATCCTTACTCGCCATCGTTTGAAACCCCTAGATACCAAATTTTGTCAAAATCGTAGCATTTTTACAATCTTCCCATTTTTGGACCGAAAAATCACATTTTCGTGAATAACTCGAAAACCGTAAATATCGCTTCGAAATTTTTTTCGTATTATTAAAGAGCTCCTTTTGCTCTACTCATCTACAAAATTTCAGAACCCTGCGCACCTAGGTAACCGAGATATCGCAATGTCCTATATTATGACCTCTACCTGTTTCCATGGAAACGGCAGCCATTTTGAAATTTTTGAAAATTGCATGCACACCTTTTTGACCCACTCTATCACCTTACAAAATTTCATAAAGAACCATTGAGTAGTTTTTGAGAAACCACGCGGACACGTTCATGTCCGGAAGAAGAAAAAAAAGAAGAAGAATAATAATAAGAAACAGAGAAAAAACAATATATCTCCCGAACATAGTGTTTGGGAGATATAACAAGTGCTGACTGTGTTGGGGATGCCCAACACAAAAATGTCTCCCAAACGCCCAATTTTGACCTCGTATTATGATTCGCCATCTTTTAAAACCCCTAAACACAAATTTTTGTCGATATCAAAGCATTTTGACGATTTTCGCATTTTTGGGCCCGAAAAATCGCATTTTCGCAAATAACTCGAAAACCGTAAATATCGCTTCAAAATTTTTTTTCGTATTATTTAAGAGCTCCTTTTGCTCTATTCACCTACAAAATTTCAGCCTCCTACGCACCTAGGTAACCGAGATATTGCAATGTCCTATATTATGAACTTTCGCCAATTACACGGAAACGGCAGCCATTTTGAATTTTTTTTAAAGTCCCTCCGCAACTCTTGTAACCCATCTACCTTCCTACAATGTTTCGTTAAAATCCTTCGAGGCGTTTTGAAGAAACGGTACGGACACGTTCATGGCGGGAGAAAGAAGAAAAAGAATAATAATAAGAAGAAGAAGAAACAGAGTAAAAACAATATGTCTCCAAACTTTCGTTTGGGAGACATAATAAGAAACGGAGTAAAAACAATATGTCTCCAAACTTTCGTTTGGGAGACATAATAATAATAACAAGTGCTGACTGTGTCGGGGATGCCCAACACAAAAATGTCTCCCAAACGAACCCATTATTGACCTCATATTATGATTTGCCATCTTTAAAAACCCTAGATACAAAATTATGTCAATATCGAAGCATTTTGATGATTTTCGCATTTTCGGGCCCGAAAAATCACATTTTTGCAAAGAACTCGAAAACCGTAAATATCGCTTCAAAATTTTTTTTCGTATTATTGAACAGCTCCTTCTGCTCTATTCACCTACAAAATTTCAGCCTTTTACGCACCTAGGTTACCGAGATATTGCAATGTCCTATATTATGAACTTTCGCCAATTACACGGAAACGGCGGCCATTTTGAATTTTTTGCCATACCACTATTACCTTATATACCAATTTTCATCAAAATCAGAGTAACTTTGATTTTGGCGGGAAACATCGGCCATTTTGAAAATGGCCGATGAAATAAAAATTTCAATGTCAAAAATCAACTCGCCATACCACTATTACTTTATATACCAATTTTCATCAAAATCAGAGTAACTTAAAGTCCGATTTTCAAAATTCTTTTTTTAAATGAAAGGTATTAAAAGTCTACACTTACCCTAAAAAGGAATTTTTCCTACCCCTGCCGGATCAGAAATGCCAGGTAAAAATTCGACTTCGGTTTCGAGGAGCCATTTTGAGGCCCTTTTTTGACCTATAAGGGGTCATTCGATTTCGGCGAAAAATACAAAAAGCACAATCTCCCATTCCATACTCTTGATTTATGAAGTTTCAGCTTCCTACCTTAACAGATGTCGAAAAAATGAGGTGGACAAGTTCACCACTCCAGAATACCGAGAAAAATAATAATAACTAGGTATGATTGTGTTTGGATGCAAACACGAATGTCTCCCAAACAAACTCCCATTGCCACTATTCTCTTCAGCACTAGTAAGTATCAGTAAACCAATTTTCATCATAAACAGACCACTTTGAGATTTTGGCGGCCATCTTGGATTCAAAATGGCCGCCATCGTCAAATTTTAATTCTAGTTATAAAAAATTACTGGCAACATCATAATCTATCAGTATACCAATTTTCATCATAATCAAACCACTTTGAAATTTTGACCCGATTATCTCCCTTTAAATATCATTTTCATTTATAACTCGAAAACCATAAATATTGCTTCAAAATTTTTTTTCATATTATTAAAGAGAATGTTTTGCTCTGTTACCGTACAAAATTTCAGAACCTTGCGCACCTAGGTTACCGAGATATTGCAATGTCCTATATTATGACCTTTTGTCTGTTTTCATGGAAACGGTGGCCATTTTGAAAATTTTAAAAATCGTTTGCAAAATTTCAGGTGACCCTTTACATGTTCCCAAAGTTTCAATATGATTGGGCATTGCATCTCTGAGAAAACAAGAGGACAAAGTAGCACGGAAAGAAGAAAAAAGAAAGAAGAATAACTAGGTATGATTGTGTTTGGATGCAAACACGAATGTCTCCCAAACAAACTCCCATTGCCACTATTCTCTTCAGCATGTCAAAAAACCTTAAAAATCAAATTTCATTTAAATCGGAGCAGTTCAAAATTTCGGCGGCCATCTTGGATTCAAAATGGCTGCCATCGTCAAATTTTAATCTTAGTTATAGAATATTACTCGCAACATCATAATCTATCGGTATACCATTTTTCAATATAATCAGACCACTTTGAAATTATGGTGTCCATCTTGGATTCAAAATGGCCGCCATCGTCGAATTTAAATTTTAGTTATAAAATATTACTTGCAATATCATAATCTATCAGTATACCAGTTTTCATCATAATCAGACCCCTTTGAAATTTGGGCGGCCATCTTGGATTCAAAATGGCCGCCATCGTCAAATTTTAATTTTAGATATAGAATATTACTCGCAACATCATTATCTATCAGTATATCAATTTTCATGTAAATCTGAGCTTTTTGAAATTTTGGCAGCCATCTTGGATTCAAAATGGCCACCATTGTCAAATTTTATTAGTGATTATAGAATGTTACTCGCAACATCATAATCTATCATTATACCAATTTTCATCATAATCAGACCACTTTGAAATTTTGGCGGCCATCTTGGATTCAAAATGGCCGCCATCGTCAAATTTTAATTTTAGTTAAAGAATATTTCTCGCAACATCATAATCTATCAGTATACCAATTTTCATCATAATCAGACCACTTTGAAACTTTGGCGGTAATCTTGGATTCAAAATGGCCGTCATCGTCAAATTTTAATTTTTGTTATAAAAAATTTCTCGCAACATCATAATCTATCAGTATACTGATTTTCATCATATTCAGACCACTTTGAAATTTTGGCGGCCATCTTGGATTCAAAATGGCCGCCATCGTCAAATTTTAATTTTAGTTATAGAATATTACTCGCAACATCATAATCTATCAGTATACCAATTTTCATCATAATCAGACCACTTTAAAATTTTTATCAAAATTTTGACCTGATTATCTCCCTTTAAATCACATTTTTATTTATATCTCGAAAACCGTAAATATCGCTTCAAAATGTTTTTCCGTATTATTAAAGAGAATGTTTTGCTCTATTATCCTACAAAATTTCAGAACCCTGCACACCTAGGTTACAGAGAAAATTGCAATGTCCTATATTATGACCTTTTCCTGTTTCCATGAAAACGGTGGCCATTTTGAAAATTTTGAAAGTGGTTTGCAAAACTTCAGGTGACCCTTAATATATTCCCAAAGTTTCATATTGATTCGGCATTGCATCTTTCAGACACGTCGCGGACAACATTGAACGGAAAGAAAAAAGAAAGAAGAAGAAGAATAACTAGAATTGCCATTGCCAGCAATAGCAGATGTCGACCGTTGCCTTATCTTTTACGACATATTTGACACTGTCGGCAGCCATTTTAATGATTTTTTTAATATTTGACTCCATATTCCCACTCGCCATCCTTCAAACACCTAAAATATCAAGTTTTGTTAAAATCTGAGAATTTTCAATAATTACGGAAGTGGCGGCCATTTTGATTTTTTGGAATTTTTGAACTCGCCATCATTTGAAACTCCTAAATATAAAGTTTCGTTAAAATCTGAGAATGTTCACTTTTTACGGAAAATGGCGGCCATTTTTAATTTTTCGACATTTCTGACCTCGCGTATCAACTCGCCATCCTTAATATTCCTTAAATATAAAGTTTCGTTAAACTCGGAGAATGTTCAATTTTTACGGGAAATGGCGGCCATTTTGAATTTTTTGAAATTTTTGAATCGGTCATCCTTCAAAACTCTTAAAAATAAAATTTCGTTAAAATTTTGAAGAAAAAAAAATTTTGGAAGTGGCGACCATTTTGAATTTTTTTTAACTTTTTTAACTCGCCATCCTTTGAAACATCTAAATATAAATTTTCGTGGAAATCGGAAAATTTTTCATTTTTACAGGAAGTGGCGGCCATTTTGAATTTTTCGAAATTTCTTACTCCACGTATGAACTCGCCATCCTTCATATACCTTAAATATAAAGTTTCGTTAAAATTGGAGAATGTTCAATTTTTACGGGAAATGGCGGCCATTTTGAATTTTTCGACATTTTTTTTTCGTCACGCCTCAACACGCCATCCTATAATATGGCTTTAAATAAATTTTTGTTCAAATCAGAAAACGCGACTTTTTTTACGTAAAATGGCGGCCATCTTGAAAATGGCAGCCATCTTGGTTTCAAAAAGTTCTACTGCAACAGATATCAGGATCACGTATCATCATACCAAGTTTGGATCCGAAATATAAAACGGTTCTTTAGTTATGAAGCGGACAAAAATTGGCGACAATAATAAGAATAAGAATAATAATGAAAAAAAATAAACGCGACAATAACAATATGTCTACCGAATAACTGCGTTTCGGTCGACATAATAATAAGAAACCGGACAAAAACAATATGTCTCCCAAACTTTTGTTTGGGAGACATAATAATAAGAAACCGGACAAAAACAATATTTCTCCCAAACCTTTGTTTGGGAGACATAATAATTATATATAAATATACAAATTAATGTGGTAAAAAACTTCTTTTGATAGTTTAGCCTTTATTATATGTTCTAGCAAAAAAAATAAATACACCATTGGATTAAGACATGTTTTTTCTAGAATCAAGTGTAAGATAATTTTGATAGAAGTTGTAATAAAATCGCAATCTGCCTGTAAACTTTTGAAGCGGACAGGTTTTTAATTAGGTCATGGAAGCCATTATCTTCACCAGCAAGACAGAAATTTACTTGGGGATTTCCCAGTTTTAATCAACCAATAATATTTGAGAAAGATCAATCAGAAAGCTTCACCCGGTGCGAGGTCAACAGCACCTGGTTTGACCCCTTGCATAAATGTTATTTATAGATATTCACCTGGTAAAACGCATTCAATTAACCTTTTCCCTCAGTATACTTATAAAGGAAGTATCTAGGGGATATTCCGAAAGATAAACCCGGTGTGAGGTCAAGAGCACCCGGTTTGACCCCTTGGTATAAAAAGGCAATTGATATTTCACGTGGTCACTTTTATGTAAACTAGTCATCACAGAATTGATGTATTCGGGATTGGTTTATCTGCTTTTTAGGTAAGTGTTTGTCATTTTAAAGAACAAAATTATACGTTATTTTATATTTGATATATATTTTAATTTTCAAACCTGTCGATCTAGTTTTTATATATTTACAAAATGTATTTATTAAACTTAATTTTATTATTAAAATAGTTTGTACAAATACTTGATGAGGCGTAGCAAAATTTATTGTCTGCACTTTGTTGTTATTTTTATTTGTACAAATACTTTTAACAATTATAACGTTTCGAGAAAAAAGGGAAATAAATCATCGATTACAGTGTTATTGTGTGGATTCAAAAAATTTCATAGCCTTTTCTTCTGAATGCGCATATGCGGAATTGACAATGTTTAGGGACGGACCATTTAACTTGAAGGGGGAGTGCCTTGGTTTTTTGTTTTCAAAATATTTATTTTTCGAGGCGTTGCCACAGAATATTTTTTTCATTTTCAGCATTATATTTTATAGCAGAAATCCTTCTTCAGAATATTTTTTTTCTTGCCCTCAGCCGCCAAAATATTTTTTTCATCAAAAATAATTTTCAGAATTTTTTGTTGGAAAAAACCAAGTTAAATGGTCGGTCCCTTACACAATTTGCGGGAAACTTTTCGAATATCAAAATTTATGTAATATGTGTGTGTGTGTGTACATATAGCATAGTTGCTAATCGAATTGTGGCGTTTCGTTCAAACCGGTTAAAAATTAGTTATATTTAACGGCAAAAATTTAGGCCTTGTTCAAGTGAAGAATCAAGAAATTAAAATAGTTTATTTCGGGCCGGCGGCGTGAGGGTGGAGAAAATATTTTCGTATTAATTTCATCGACAACTATATAATCACAGCCTCTTGATATTTTGTATGCAGCATCAGCATCAGGTCCTAAAAACGATTTGTTATTTTACACCATAATCAATCATCATATAAACTTTCTAAGTTTTACTTACAAGGTAATAAACGTTTTTGAATTTTATAAAGTTTAAGATCAGCGTAAAAACGAAATTATCCTACATTTGAGGGTATATCTGGAAATTTATCAACATATCTTAGATTCAAGTATCCTCAAACACATTTTTATATATGAAAGTATACAAAAAGATAAGTGAAAGTTTGTTTGAAAGAATTGTTTTGCTCCTTTGAGGTCAACAAGCTGGAATGGTAACCCTCACAATAGAAAAAAAGTAGGAAGGCTTACATTTACGTGGGATTTGGTTTTAGGTGTATTGCTTATCTACTGCTTGGTTAACGAAATTTTATCATTGCTGTCGTTGATCCATTATTTAAACTTTGCTCCCGAAATATTTGGCATCATGCAAAACGTTGAGGAAAACAAACAAGCCCGCCTCTTTTCAAATCATAGGTTTCTTATAAAAAGTGATTTAAATCAAGATGCATAACTTTTCATGGAACTTTGTAAATACTTTTTATTAACATTTACAAAGTCTTTTGATCAATTTATAAGAAGTTAACCGGTTGAAATATTGCTTCCATTTGTTTTTTCAGCAACTACTAATCACAGCCTCTTGATATTTGGTATGCAGCATAAGCATGGGCTCCCATAAGGTGGGATTCGATTTCTGATCTGTCGCTCACCTTCTTCCTGTTTACTGACTTAATTAATTTTTGACATAAATTTCCAATTATAGAAAATTTTCGTAACAGTTTCTTAGCAACTACTAATCACAGCCTCTTGATATTTGGCATGCAGCATCAGCATGGGCTCCCATAAAATGGGATTTGATTTCAGGTCTGTCGCTCACCTACTTCCAGTTTACTGACTTAATTAATATTTGACATAAATGTCCAATTGTAGAAAGAACAGTTTCCTCAGCAACTACTAATCACAGCCTCTTGATATTTGGTATGGAGCATCAGCATGGGCTGATTTGATTTCAGGTCTGTCGCTCACCTACTTCCTGTTTACCAACTTAGTAAATTTTTTGACATAAATGTCCAATTGTAGAAAAATTTCGTAACAGTTTTCTCAGCAACTACTAATCACAGCCTCTTGATATTTGGTATGCAGCATCAGCATGGGCTCCCATAAGGTGGGATTCGATTTCTGGTCTGTCGCTCACCTTCTTCCTGTTTACTGACTTAATTAACTTTTGACATAAATGTCCAATTATAGAAAATTTTCGTAACAGTTTCTCAGCAACTACTAATCACAGCCTCTTGATATTTGGCATGCAGCATCAGCATGGGCTCCCATAAGGTGGGATTTGATTTCAGGTCTGTCGCTCACCTACTTCCTGTTTACTGACTTAATTAATATTTGACATAAATATCCAATTATAGAAAATTTTCGTACCAGGTTCTCAGCAACTACTAATCACAGCCTCTTGATATTTGGCATGCAGCATCAGCATGGGCTCCCATAAGGTGGGATTTGATTTCAGGTCTGTCGCTCACCTACTTCCTGTTTACTGACTTTATTAATATTTGACATAAATATCCAATTATAGAAAATTTTCGTACCAGGTTCTCAGCAACTACCAATCACAGCCTCTTGATATTTGGTATGCAGCATCATCATGGGCTGATTTGATTTCAGGTCTGTCGCTCACCTACTTCATGTTTACCAACTTAGTTAATTTTTTTACATAAATGTCCAATTGCAGAAAATTTTCGTAACAGTTTTCTGAAAACTACTAATCACAGCCTCTTGATATTTGGTATGCAGCATCAGTATTGGTTGCCAAAAGGTGGGATCAGATTTCAGGTCTGTGGCTCATATACTTCCTTTTAAACGAAATCCGGCCATTTCTGTGACCAATCTTTGACCCATTTTTGAACTTGCTAGGCTTCTTGCCTTGCCTGTGTGCGATGATGGTCTAATTTGTTTACCAAGTTATGGTACACCATTAATATTTGGTATGCAGTTGCATAAGTATCAGTACAGATCAAAATCAAAAGTGTTTCATCTGTATGTTCCTAAAGCCACGATCGAATGACGAAAATAATCACTAATTCAGACAATACAACAAACAAAAACACATTATACAACCGTCAAAACCACAATCAGCAACATGGGCAATTAGCAACATGAACTCATGACGAAGCGAGAATGAACTGGACACCAAGGTAAAACTTTATTTCTCGTTCTACGTCAAAGCTGGGATAAAAACTAAACAATATTTAGCTGCATTTCAGGTTATCTGAAAGGGTAGTCATTACCTGTTACTCATAAAACAGCGTATACATTTTAGTGGACAATACATAAATATTTCAAAGAAATCAAAAACCCCTTTGTATATTTATATACACGGTCACACTTGTAATAATAATAATAAGAAACCGAGCAAAAACAATATGTCCCCGAACACGAATAATGATAAGAAACCGAGCAAAAACAATATGTCCCCGACACTTCGTGTTCGGGGACATAATAATAAGAAACAGAGTAAAAGCAATATGTCTCCCAACACATAGTGTTTGGGAGACATAATAATAAGAAACCGAGCAAAAACAATATGTCCTCGACCCTTCGTGTTCGGGGACATAATAATAATAATAATAAGAAGAAGAAGAAACCGAGCAAAAAAATATGTTCCCGACACTTCGTGTTCGGGGACATAATAATAATAATAAGAAGAAGAAGAAGAAGAAGAAACCGAGCAAAAACAATATGTCCCCGAACACGAAGTACTAGATGTAAATGCCATTTCTAGAAATAGCATATGTCACTCCATTTTGTGTGGAAAGTTTATTAAGTGCATGTTATAAGCTATGTCAATAAGAATATGTCATCATGACCTTTACCTTTGTATTACTCAATGATAGGTTTATTAATAGAAATAATTGTATCAGGATGACAGAACATCAATACAAACCTAGCATGTTTTCAGTCAATTTTAAACCTTTCAATACACTACAATATGTCATCATGACCTTAACCTTTGTCTTAACAAAATTTTCCATGAGTCATCCTAATGATATGTTTATAAATAGATATGATGCTATCTTGACAGAAAATCAATACTAACTTGGCATTTTGCCAGTCAATGTTTATCCTATGGGAAAAACAGAAAATCTTTTAATTGGTGATAATTTGAAAATGCCTGCTTCGATCAACTTAAAAAAAAAATGATAAAACTTTAAATTATAGTCTAAGCATACTTAAAATTTCAAAACATTTTATAAATAATTAGTGTGAATTTGCTCTTTACACTTTCATCAAATATGACATCTTCCATGTTGTATCCATTAATAAATTCTGATACAAGATAAATGTTTTGTAAATCATAGGCTACTGACATAAGCTGAACTATGTTTGGGTGTCGAATTTTCGAATGAATCATTATCTCTCCTTCAACCATTGCTTTAATTTTGTTTTGAGCTCGTTTCTTCAATTCAACCACTTTAATGGCAACAGGACACCCTATCCAATTACCCTTGTACACTCCAGCGAAAGCTCCTTTACCTATTTCATCTGCTTTTGAGAATTGGATGTCCTCCACTGCTACTATAGGAATTAAAGGTTTGTCCTCGCTGTCCTCTTTTAAAGGCATACTATCATTGGTTGACGACTTTATCTCTTCTTGTTGTAAATCGGATATATCAAATGTAAGTGCTGTTGATATATGGACGTCAAGTTGGTTACTTATTCCTTATTCCCTATTCGTTACTTATTCCCTATTCCCTATTCGTTACCTATTCGTTACTTATTTCCTATTCCCTATTCGTTACCTATTCGTTACTTATTCCCTATTCCCTATTCGTTACCTATTCGTTACTTATTCCCAATTCCCTATTCGTTACCTATTCGTTACTTATTCCCTATTCCCTATTCGTTACCTATTCCCTATTCCCTATTCGTTACCTATTCGTTACTTATTCCCTATTCCCTATTCGTTACCTATTCGTTACTTATTCCCTATTCCCTATTCGTTACTTATTCGTTACTTATTCCCTATTCCCTATTCGTTACTTATTCCCTATTCCCTATTCGCTACTTATTCGTTCAACGAATGGAAAACGAATAGGTAACAGGCTTTTCACAGCTAGAAAATACATGCGATCGGCACTTTATTGCCATTAAAAGATTGGTTATGTCAAGTCTCACTGCCTGTTACCTCACTTATACCAATAAAAAGTATTTTAGTAGGCCGATGTACGCTAGATCGAATAGGAATCGAATAGGTATCAGGCTTTTCACAGTTAGAAGACACATGCGATCTTCATTTTATTGTCATGAAAAGACAGATTATGTCAAGTCTGACTGCCAGTAACCTCATTTATCCCAATAAAAAGTTTGTAAGGAGGGCCGATATACGCTAGTTTGGATAGGCAATATATAGGAATGGGTATCAGGCTTTTCGCAGCTAAAAGACACACGAGATTTGCACTTTATTGTTATGAAAAGATTAACCATGTCAAGTCTGATTGCCATTTACCCCAATTATCCCATTTATCCCAATAAAAAAGTCTTTAAGTAGGGCCAATATACGCTTGCTTGAATAGGCAACGAATGGGAAACGAATAGGTAACAGGCTTTTCACAGCTAAAAGACAAATGAGATCTGCACTTTATTGTCATGAAAAGATTAACCATGTCAAGTCTGACTGCCTGTTACCTCAGTTATCCCAATAAAAAGTATTTTAGTAGGGCCGATATACGATAGTCCGAATAGGCAATGAATGGGAAACGAATAAGTAACAGGCTTTTCACAGCTGAAAGACACATGAGATCTGCACTTTAATGTCATGAAAAGATAGATTATGTCAAGTCTGACTGGCAATAACCTCAATTATCCCAATAAAAGGTCTTTAAGTAGGGCCAATATACGCTAGTTCGAATAGGCAACGAATGGGAAACGAATAGGTAACAGGCTTTTCACAGCTTAACGACGCATGATATCTGCACTTTATTGTCATGAAAAGATAGATTATGTCAAGTCTGACTGTCAGTAACCTCATTTTCCCTAATAAAAGTTATTTTAGTAGGGCCAATATACGCTAGTTCGAATAGGCAACGAATGGGAAACGAATAGGTAACAGGCTTTAAACAGCTAAAAGACACATGCTATCTGCACTTTATTGTCATGAAAAGGTTAATTATGTCAAGTCTCATTGCCTCTTACCTCATTTATCCCAATAATCAATCTATTGGTAGGGCAGATTTTCGGTATTTCGAATAAGAAACGAATGGGAAACGAATAGGTAACAGGCTTTTCACAGCTAAAAGACATATGAGATCAATCCTTTATTGCTATGAAAAGGTTAATTATGTCAAGTCTCATTGCCTGTAACCTCACTTATTGCAATAATTAATCTTTTAGTAGGGCAGATTGACGATATTGCAAATAGGAAACGAATAGGTAACAGGCGTTTCACAGCTAGAAGACACATGAGATCTACACTTTATTGACATGAAAAGGTTAATAATGTCAAGTCTCATTGCCTCTAACCTCATTTATCCCAATAATCAATCTATTGGTAGGGCAGATTTTCTGTATTTCGAATAAGAAACGAATAGGAAACGAAACGAATAGGTAACAGGCTTTTCACAGCTTGAAGACATATGAGATCAATCCTTTTATTGCTATGAAAAGGTTAATTATGTCAAGTCTCATTGCCTCTTACCTCATTTATCCCAATAATCTGTCTATTGGTAGGGCAGATTTTCGGTATTTTGAATAAGAAACGAATGGGAAACGAATAGGTAACAGGCTTTTCACAGCTAGAAGACACATGAGATCAATCCTTTTATTGCTATGAAAAGGTTAATTATGTCAAGTCTCATTGCCTCTTACCTCATTTATCCCAATAATCAATCTATTGGTAGGGCAGATTTTCGGTATTTCGAATAAGAAACGAATGGGAAACGAATAGGTAACAGGCTTTTCACAGCTAAAAGACACATGAGATCAACCCTTTATTGCTATGAAAAGGTTAATTATGTCAAGTCTCATTGCCTGTTACCTCACTTATCGCAATAATCAATCTTTTGGTAGGGCAGATTGACGATATTGCGAATAGGAAACGAATAGGTAACAGGCGTTTCACAGCTAGAAGACACATGAGATCTACACTTTATTGACATGAAAAGGTTAATTATGTCAAGTCTCATTGCCTGTAACCTCATTTATCCCAATGATTAATCTAATGGTAGGGCAAATTAACGCTATTTCGAAAAGGTAACGAATGGGAAACGAATAGGTAACAAGCATTTCACAGCTAAAAGACACATGAGACCTACACTTTATTGCCATGAAAATGTGAATAATATCAAGTCTCATTGCATGTAACCTCATTTATCCCAATAATTAATCTAATGGTAGGGCAAATTAACGCTATTTCGAATAGGTAACGAATGGGAAACGAATAGGTAACAAGCGTTTCACAGCTAGAAGACACATGAGACCTACACTTTATTGACATGAAAAGGTTAATTATATCAAGTCTCATTGCATCTAACCCCATTTATCCCAATATTCAATCTATTGGTAGGGCAGATTTTCGGTATTTCGAATAAGAAACGAATGGGAAACGAATAGGTAACAGGCTTCTCACAGCTGAAAGACACATGAGATCAACCCTTTATTGCTATGAAAAGGTTAATTATGTCAAGTCTCATTGCCTCTTACCTCATTTATCCCAATAATCAATCTATTGGTAGGGCAGATTTTCGGTATTTCGAATAAGAAACGAATGGGAAACGAATAGGTAACAGGCTTTTCACAGCTAAAAGACATATGAGATCAATCCTTTATTGCTATGAAAAGGTTAATTATGTCAAGTCTCATTGCCTGTAACCTCACTTATTGCAATAATTAATCTTTTAGTAGGGCAGATTGACGATATTGCAAATAGGAAACGAATAGGTAACAGGCGTTTCACAGCTAGAAAACACATGAGATCTACACTTTATTGACATGAAAAGGTTAATAATGTCAAGTCTCATTGCCTCTAACCTCATTTATCCCAATAATCAATCTATTGGTAGGGCAGATTTTCTGTATTTCGAATAAGAAACGAATAGGAAACGAAACGAATAGGTAACAGGCTTTTGTGGCATAACGACTATAAAGTTCCAATATTTTATTAATTACATATTTACAACTCTGCTAACTATCTGATCCTATCTGCCCCCCATTCCCTGATTCTCTGATAAATTCTACATATCAATTAATTTCCCCAAATATATATAATTCTAATCTTCCTGATTTCATAATCACAGGTCAAACTTCAGACAAGGTTAACCCATGGTCATGATACAATCCTTGTGCAATCGTGTCTAGTTTGTAATTCTAGACACTTTGGCCCAAGGCACAAAACATACATGTTAAAAATATCTTTATAAAATTTCAACCATAATGTCACATGCCTTTTCCGCAAAGATACAAACTCTTTTTAGAGTTTGTAAAACACAATGTTTCAAGTGACATTCTGGTTGAAGAAATAAAAGCAACTAAATAAAAATAAAACAAACAAATAAAACAATTGAAATAAATAAAACAAAATTTAAAGTCCATCGATCAAGAGCACACAATTTACATAATGTTCGTCTGAGGGTCACAGTCCAACTCAATCCCTGTGAAGTTCGTTCCAAATGTCATTGCAATCGGCCAAAAAACAAATAGTGTTCACAATTTCAAATTCAAAGTCCTCCGTTACGCCAAACCGTCGTCGGGAAATTGACCATCCACGCCTCCGTTGTAGACATCTGAGCATCCGATCCGTTTTCTCCAAGGTTGTGGTAGTACTCCGAATACGATGGTATGTTCCTCCGTAGACGTCGTCCAAGCTCACTCCCTCGAAGATTGGTAGCACCTCACCAAGGCAACAACGAACTCCTCCCCCGTTTCCTCGGCCACTGCTGCGCCATTATTTCCACGGCTCGTCCGTCCACTTCGTCAGCGCTTCCGGCATCCCCATAGCTTGGTCTGGCTGGTAATGTTTTTCCAATTCTGTTTATTAAACAGCTGTGCAGTGGAACCGGCATGGCTATCTGCTACGACCACTAATAGCCCTTTACCATGTGAACCCAGTTCCACGTGCCACATCTCCCATCCTCCGTTCCAGGTCGTCTCCGGTCACCCATCTGGTTATTCCGACCGTTACGTATTCACCGACACATCGAGAACAGGATATCGTTTTATTCTGCCGTTGATCAAGTATAGTGGTGTCTTCGGCTGTGCCCCAACCGTCATCGGAACGTTTAAGCAATGAACTTTGTGCTCTCGCCCCTTACGCAAATTACAAAATCAATCCTAAAACGAGAAATCATAACAATTTTTTTAAAAATACGTACATAAACTTGATACTTTACAATATAAACAACTCTTGAATACATGAACATTAAAACAATTGTTTAACGTTATTCTTAGCTTTTTTAGTGTATAACAGTGACTTTGACTTTTTAAAGGTAATAATACAATCTTTTTTTTTAATCTATACATACAATATCACATTCTTAAAAGCCCTTCAATTGTCATATTCAATATTTCACATTACTCATGTTTTACAAGATGCAGGCAAACAAAAAAGGTTAAATTGTAATTAATAACATCAGTTAACACTGAACAAGCTCATCAACATACATACAAGCAGAGGTTATCATCCAAGCACTTTACTCATATACGAGCATTACACCAAACTTTTTGGAAACCTAATCATGTTTCATCATGGTTATAGGAACATCTCGTGGACAACATCAACTAAAATACTATAAACCTGGGCATTACACCAACCTTTATGGACACCCAAAATATTACCTCCTAAAATCGGCCATTTTAGGGAAACAACAGGACTACAACTTCGTCCAAACTACTATTTTATGAACGCTTGCGCGGGTATTACACCAAAACTCATATGGTGCCCCTAATCAACAACAACATTGTCCAAACTACTATTTATTCCATCCTAAAATCTGCTATTTTAGGGAAAACAACAGGACAACAACCTCCAAGCATGAACGCATGAACGCGCATGCGCGGGTACAACACCAAATCTCATATGGTGCCCCTAATCAACAAAGAACATCAACATTGTCCATAAATAAAGTGCCTGCCTCAAACTCCGAATCAACTATAACTTAACTTTCCTGCAATTGTATAAATTCCATAATAAAATTAAAAACCAATTGATATGAATACCCTATCACCTATGGGCTAAATTTCCTTCATAACTTTAGAATCTCACCTCAGCCACGATTCTTTTGCCATATCCTGTAAAAATGCTAATCAAAGATGTAATTAGTACATGTATACACATCAAAGCAACAAGACAATTAAAAGAATTTACAAAATATTATTTAACTAAATTTCCTTCACCGCTATAAAATCTTTAAAAATAATCATTAATAATTTCATATATACAAAATATCAGTTCCATTGTTCATTAATGAATAAAAAGCTGGTAATTAAACATGCCAACCAATTCAATGTTATCTAAAGAATCATGTAATTGATTTGCCAAAAACAAATTAAAAAATCTATAATCTAAACAAAATCTTTAAATATTTTAATAATTTTCGTTGTAAAAATTGACCTTCTTAATCATGAATTGATAAAAATATTCGTTATCGTTTTCCGTCAAAATTTAATTTAAAAAATCAAAAGGACTTAATACAATAGAAGCATCTTATTTTCCAACCAAACACAATTAAAGAAACCTTAATTTGTCATTCTTTAAATTTCAAAATTTTCTTTGTTTCATTATGGCTGGGATCTGTTTCCATTAACTCTTATAATGTCTTTCTCGTACTTTTATTCTTTCAATTTTCTTTCTTATGAACCTTTTCATGTTTTCAAATTTTAATTGAGAACTTTTGCAAACTTTAGTTTCTGTTTTCATTTCTAAATATATGCGTAAGAGAGCAACAAAGATCAAATTAATGCTTACCTGGTTACTTGGCACCACAAATAAATAAATGTGGCATAACGACTATAAAGTTCCAATATTTTATTGATTACATATTTACAACACTGCTAACTATCTGATCCTATCTGCCCCCCATTCCCTGATTCTCTGATAAATTCTACATATCAATTAATTTCCCCAAATATATATAATTCTAATCTTCCTGATTTCATAATCACAGGTCAAACTTCAGACAAGGTTAACCCATGGTCATGATACAATCCTTGTGCAATCGTGTCTAGTTTGTAATTCTAGACACTTTGGCCCAAGGCACAAAACATACATGTTAAAAAATATCTTTATAAAATTTCAACCATAATGTCACATGGACATATGAGATCAATCCTTTTATTGCTATGAAAAGGTTAATTATGTCAAGTCTCATTGCCTCTTACCTCATTTATCCCAATAAGCAATCTATTGGTAGGGCAGATTTTCGGTATTTTGAATAAGAAACGAATGGGAAACGAATAGGTAACAGGCTTTTCACAGCTAGAAGACACATGAGATCAATCCTTTTATTGCTATGAAAAGGTTAATTATGTCAAGTCTCATTGCCTCTTACCTCATTTATCCCAATAATCAATCTATTGGTAGGGCAGATTTTCGGTATTTTGAATAAGAAACGAATGGGAAACAAATAGGTAACAGGCTTTTCACAGCTAGAAGACACATGAGATCAATCCTTTTATTGCTATGAAAAGGTTAATTATGTCAAGTCTCATTGCCTGTAACCTCACTTATCGCAATAATCAATCTTTTGGTAGGGCAGATTGACGATATTGCGAATAGGAAACGAATAGGTAACAGGCTTTTTACAGCTAGAAGACACATGAGATCTACACTTAATTGACATGAAAAGGTTAATTATATCAAGTCTCATTGCCTCTAACCTCATTTATCCCAATAATCAATCTATTGGTAGGGCAGATTTTCGGTATTTCGAATAAGAAACGAATGGGAAACGAATAGGTAACAGGCTTCTCACAGCTAAAAGACACATGAGATCTACACTTTATTGACATGAAAAGGTGAATTATGTCAAGTCTCATTGCCTGTAACCTCATTTATCCCAATGATTAATCTAATGGTAGGCAAATTAACGCTATTTCGAATAGGTAACGAATGGGAAACGAATAGGTAACAAGCATTTCACAGCTAAAAGACACATGAGACCTACACTTTATTGACATGAAAAGGTGAATTTTATCAAGTCTCATTGCCTGTAACCTCATTTATCCCAATAATTAATCTAATGGTAGGGCAAATTAACGCTATTTCGAATAGGTAACGAATGGGAAACGAATAGGTAACAAGCGTTTCACCGCTAGAAGACACATGAGACCTACACTTTATTGACATGAAAAGGTTAATTATATCAAGTCTCATTGCCTCTAACCTCATTTATCCCAATAATCAATCTATTGGTAGGGCAGATTTTTGGTATTTCGAATAAGAAACGAATGGGAAACGAATAGGTAACAGGCTTCTCACAGCTAAAAGACACATGAGATCTACACTTTATTGACATGAAAAGGTTAATTATGTCAAGTCTCATTGCCTCTTACCTCATTTATCCCAAAAATCAATCTATTGGTAGGGCAGATTTTCGGTATTTCGAATAAGAAACGAATGGGAAACGAATAGGTAACAGGCTTTGTCACAGCTATAAGACATATGAAATCAATCCTTTATTGCTATGAAAAGGTTAATTATGTCAATTCTCATTGCCTGTTACCTCACTTATCACAATAATTAATCTTTTGGTAGGGCAGATTGACGATATTGCGAATAGGAAACGAATAGGTAACAGGCGTTTCACAGCTAGAAGACACATGAGATCTACACTTTATTGACATGAAAAGGTGAAGTATATCAAGTCTCATTGCCTGTAACCTCATTTATCCCAATGATTAATCTAATGGTAGGGCAAATTAACGCTATTTCGAATAGGTAACGAATGGGAAACGAATAGGTAACAAGCGTTTCACAGCTAGAAGACACATGCGACCTACACTTTATTGACATGAAAAGGTTAATTATATCAAGTCTCATTGCCTCTAACCTCATTTATCCCAATAATCAATCTATTGGTAGGGCAGATTTTTGGTATTTCGAATAAGAAACGAATGGGAAACGAATAGGTAACAGGCTTTTCACAGCTAGAATACATATGAGATCAATCCTTTATTGCTATGAAAAGGTTAATTATGTCAAGTCTCATTGCCTGTAACCTCACTTATCGCAATAATTAATCTTTTGGTAGGGCAGATTGACGATATTGCGAATAGGAAACGAATAGGTAACAGGCGTTTCATAGCTAGAAGACACATGAGATCTACACTTTATTGACATGAAAAGGTTAATTATGTCAAGTCTCATTGCCTCTTACCT
The DNA here is from genome assembly GCA_963971305.1 of Arcuatula senhousia. NCBI lineage: Eukaryota > Metazoa > Mollusca > Bivalvia > Mytilida > Mytilidae > Arcuatula > Arcuatula senhousia. The sequence goes on along the minus strand of OZ020308.1, from coordinate 29,731,056 downwards.
CATTTATCCCAATAATCAACCTATTGGTAGGGCAGATTTTCGGTATTTCGAATAAGAAACGAATTGGAAACGAATAGGTAACAGGCTTTTCACAGCTAGAATACATATGAGATCAATCCTTTATTGCTATGAAAAGGTTAATTATGTCAAGTCTCATTGCCTGTAACCTCACTTATCGCAATAATTAATCTATTGGTAGGGCAGATTGACGATATTGCTAATAGGAAGCGAATAGGTAACAGGCATTTCACAGCTAGAAGACACATGATATCTACACTTTATTGACATGAAAAGGTGAAGTATATCAAGTCTCATTGCCTCTAACCTCATTTATCCCAATAATCAATCTATTGGTAGGGCAGATTTTCTGTATTTCGAATAAGAAACGAATGGGAAACGAATAGGTAACAAGCGTTTCACAGCTAGAAGACACATGAGACCTACACTTTATTGACATGAAAAGGTTAATTATATCAAGTCTCATTGCCTCTAACCTCATTTATCCAAATAATCAATCTATTGGTAGGGCAGATTTTCGGTATTTCGAATAGGTAACGAATGGGAAACGAATAGGTATCAAGCGTTTCACAGCTAGAAGACACATGAGATCAACCCTTTATTGCTATGAAAAGGTTAATTATGTCAAGTCTCATTACATGTAACCTCACTTATCGCAATAATTAATCTTTTGGTAGGGCAGATTGACGATATTGCGAATAGGAAACGAATAGGTAACAGGCGTTTTAAAGCTAGAAGACACATGAGACCTACACTTTATTGACATGAAAAGGTTAATTATATCAAGTCTCATTGCCTGTAACCTCATTTATCCCAATAATTAATCTAATGGTAGGGCAAAGTAACGCTATTTCGAATAGGTAACGAATGGGTAAATGGCGTTTCACAGCTAGAAGACATATCAGATCAATCCTTTTATTGCTATGAAAAGGTTAATTATGTCAAGTCTCATTGCCTGTAACCTCACTTATCGCAATAATTAATCTTTTGGTAGGGCAGATTGACGATATTGCGAATAGGAAACGAATAGGTAACAGGCGTTTCACAGCTAGAAGACACTGAAATCTACACTTTATTGACATGAAAAGGTTAATTATATCAAGTCTCATTGCCTGTAACCTCATTTATCCCAATAATTCATCTAATGGTAGGGCAGATTAACGCTATTTCGAATAGGTAACGAATGGGAAACGAATAGGTAACAGGCTTATCACAGCTAAAAGACACATGGGATCAACCCTTTATTGCTATGAAAAGGTTAATTATGTCAAGTCTCATTGCCTGTAACCTCATTTATCCCAATAATTAATCTAATGGTTGGGCAAATTAACGCTATTTCGAATAGGTAACGAATGGGAAACGAATAGGCAACAAGCGTTTCAAAGCTAGAAGACACATGAGACCTACACTTTATTGACATGAAAATGTTAATTATATCAAGTCTCATTGCCTGTAACCTCATTTATCCCAATAATTTATCTATTGGTAGGGCAGATTTTCGGTATTTTCATCCCAATAAAAAGTCTTTTAGTAGGGCCGATATACGCAAGTTCGAATAGGCAACGAATGGGAAACGAATAGGTAACAGGCTATTCACAGTTAGAAGAGACATGCAATCTGCACTATATTGTCATGAAAAGATTAATTACGTCATGTCTAACATCCAGTAACCTCTTTTATCGAAATAAAAAGTCTTTTAGTAGGGCCGATATACGCTAGTTCGAATAGGCAACGAATGGGAAACGAATAGGTAACAGGCTTTTCATAGCTTAACGACACATGAGATCTGCACTTTAATGTCATGAAAAGATAAATTATGTCAAGTCTGACTGCCAGTAACCTCTTTTATCCCAATAAAAAGTCTCTTAGTAGGGCCGATATACGCTAGTTCGAATAGGCAACGAATGGGAAACGAATAGGTAACAAGCTATTCACAGTTAGAAGACACATGCAATCTGCGCTTTGTCATGAAAAGATTGATTATGTCAAGTCTGACTGCCAGTAACCTCAATTATCCCAATTAAAAATCTTTTTGTAGGGCCGATATACGAATAAGAAACGAATGGGAAACGAATAAGTAACAGGCTTTTCACAACTTAACGACACGTGAGATCTGCACTTTATTGTCATGAAAAAAAAGATTATGTCAAGTCTGACTGCCAGTAACCTCATTTATCGAAATAAGAAGTCTTTTAGTAGGGCCTATATACGCTTGTTTGAAATGGCAACGAATGGGACACGTATAGAATAGGCAATAGGCTTTTCACAGTTAGAAAACGCATGTTATCTGTTCTTTATTGTCACGAAAAGATAGATTATGTCAGGTCTAACTGCCTGTTACCTCATTTATCGAAATAAAAGTCTTTTAGTAGGGCCGATATACGCTAGTTCGAATAGGCAACGAATGGGAAACGAAAAGGTAATAGGCTTTTTCACAGCTAAACGACACATGAGATCTGCACTTAATCGTCATAAAAAGATAGATTATGTCAAGTCTGACTGCCAGTTACCTCATTTATCCCAAAAAAAGAATTTTTGTATGGCCGATATACGCTAGTTCGAATAGACAACGAATGGGAAACGAATAGGTAACAGGTTTTTCACAGCTACACGACACATGAGATCTGCACTTTATTGTCATGAAACGATAGATTATTTCAAGTCTGACTGCCAGTAACCTCATTTATCCCAATAAAACATCTTTTTGTAGGGCCGATATACGCTAGTTCGAATAGGCAACGAACAGGTAACAGGCTTTTCACTGTTAGAAAACGCATGCGATCTGTGCTTTATTGTCATAAAAAGATAGATTATGTCATGTCTGATTGCCAGTAACCTCATTTATCCCAATAGAAAGTCTTTTAGTAGGGCCAATATACGCTAGTTCGAATAGGAAACGAATGGGGAACGAATAGGTAACAGGCTATTCACAGTTAGAAGACACATGCAATCTGCACGTTATTGTCATGAAAAGATAGATTATGTTAAGTCTGACTGCCAGTAACCTCATTTATCGAAATAAAAGTCTTATAGTAGGGCCGATTTACGCTAGTTCGAATTGGCAACGAATGGGAAACGAATAGGTAACAGGCTATACACAGTTAGAAGACACATGCAATCTGCGCTTTATTGTCATGAAAATATTAAATATTTCAAGTCTGACTGTCAGTAACCTCATTTATCCCAATAAAAAATCTTTTTGTAGGGCCGATATACGCTAGTACGAATAGGCAACGAATGGGAAACGAATAAGTAACAGGCTTTTCACAGCTAACCGACACATGAGATCTGCACTTTATTGTCATGAAAAGATAGATTATTTCAAGTCTGACTTCCAGTAACCTCATTTATCCCTATAAAAAATCTTTTTGTAGGGCCGATATACGCTAGTTCGAATAGGCAACGAATAGGAAACGAATAGGTAACAGGCTTCACAGTTAGAAGACACATGCAATCTGCACTTTATTGTCATGAAAAGATAGATTATGTTAAGTCTGACTGCCAGTAACCTCATTTATCGAATTAAAAAGCCTTTTAGTAGGGCCGATATACGCTACTTCGAATAAGCAACGAATGGGAAACGAATAGGTAACAGGCTTTTCACAGTTAGAAGACACATGTAATCTGCACTTTACTGTCATGAAAAAATTGATTATGTCAAGTCTGACTGCCAGTAACATCATTTTTCGAAATAAAAGTCTTTTAGTAGGGCCGATTTACGCTAGTTCGAATAGGCAACGAATGGGAAACGAATAGGTAACAGGCTTTTCACAGCTAAACGACACATGAGATCTGCATTTTATTGTCATGAAAAGATAGGTTATGTCAAGTCTGACTGTCAGTAACCTCATTTATCCCAATTAAAAATCTTTTTGTAGGCCGATATACGCTAGTTTGAATAGTCAACGAATGAGAAACGAATAGGTAACAGACTATTCACAGTTAGAAAACGCATGCGATCTGTGCTTTATTGGCATAAAAAGATAGATTATGTCAAGTCTGACTGCCAGATACCTCATTTATCTCAATAAAAAGTCTTTTAGTAGGGCCGATATACGCTAGTTCGAATAGGCAACGAATAGGAAACGAATAGGTAACAGGCTTTTCATAGCTAAACGACACATGAGATCTGCACTTTATTGTCATGAAAAGATAGATTATTTCAAGTCTGACTGCCAGTAACCTCATTTATCCCATTAGAAAATCTTTTTGTAGGGCCGATATACGCTAGTTCGAATAGGCAACGAATGGGAAACGAATAGGTAACAAGCTTTTCACAGTTAGAAGACACATGCAATCTGCACTTTATTGTCATGAAAAGATAGATTATGTCAAGTCTGACTGCCAGTTACCTCATTTATCCCAATAAAAAGTCTTTTGGTAGGGCCGATATACGCTAGTTCGAATAGGTAACGAATGGGAAACGAATAGGTAACAGGCTTTTCACAGCTAAAAGACACATGCTATCTGCACTTTATTGTCATCAAAAGGTAGATTATGTCAAGTCTGACTGCCAGTAACCTCATTTATCGAAATAAAAAGTCTTTGAATAGGGCCGATATACTCTAGTTCGAATAGGCAACGAATGGGAAACGAATAGGTAACAGCTCTTCACAGCTAAAAGACACATGAGATTTGCACTTTATTGTCATGAAACAGTCAACTTGGTAACTTATTCCTTATACCTATTCCTCCACTATTGCACAACACAAAAGGTCTTCAACTACAAACAAATGTTGGGGATTTCCAAATCAATGACCTCAGGCAAAACTACCCAATTGTTCTTGTGAAAAGTCCCCATTCCGTGATAGTCCCTCTGGCCACGTTATCACTGGTGACTGCAACATCGTGGAATTTGGCTTACTTCACGATGTTTTGACTAAAGGACCAAAGCATCGTGAGCCAAGGCGTGTCAACTGGAACCATAATTTTAAAACAATTATGGATTCAATTGAAGACTATGCAGAAAATGGACCAAGAAAGAACAGGAGAAAGAAAGTAACGTTTTGTCAGAATGGGTTAAAGCTGTGGGAGAATCAATTCTTTGAAGGACTCAATAAGCTCTAATGCAACATCCATTTTCCTAACCCTTACCCTAACCCTAACCCTAAACCCTAACCCAACAAAGCTATATGACAAACGTGATGACTTAAACTTTCCAATCGTCAACTTTCCCTTCTTGTGTAGCAACATTCTGTCCGCTCCAGCTTATGAATTTACGTATCACAATTGATTCGTTACTCAAGAGATTGCGAGAATTACATCGATTTCTTTAGCAGAGCGTCACGTCTGACACAAAAATTGCTCACACATGTTTATGTTGCTCCTCGGTTGCTGTCTTCACTCAAGAAATTTTACAGAAGACATCATGCGCTCATAGACAAATATGGGATTTCAAATGAGTGCAGATGTTAGTTTGTCTGGGTTTTGTTGTTATCTTCCTTTAATGGATTGGAAATTGACAGTGCGATGGGTGCTATAGCAGGCATGAACCGCTTACTCTACCGGAGCACCTGAGTTCACTCTTGTTACGACTTGAGCTGGGGTTTTTGATTTCTGTTCGGTTGATTTATGTTTTGTGTTTCCTCGTGCTGTTCTTGATCGTATTTACCGAGTTTTTCGTTTCCCTTTTGGACTGGTACCTCTTTGTTTCTTTTATTTCTTACTAGAAAAAAAAACCGCGAACTTGCGGGAAAATCAATCGTTGCGTTGCTTTAAAATATAGTGCACACAATAAAAGCATTGCATTTGCATGGCCCTATATTGTTGTGCTAATCGCAACTTAAAGGTTCTACTGTTCTACCGGCCACTAAATTGGAAATTAGCAGCGCGACGGGTGTGCTATATAGCAGACAGGAACCGCTTACTTTTCCAGGGCACCCGAGTTCACTCTTGTTACGACTTGAATTCGCGTTGTTTATTTCTGTTCGGTTGATTGTGTGTTTTTTGTTTACTCGTGTTGTTCTTGTTCATGTTTACCGGTTTTGTCGTTGCCCCTTCGGACTTTTGACACTCGAATGCCCCATTGGTGCCTGCTTGCTTCTTAGTTTATTACCTTTTATTGTTTGTTACCCTACTTGTAAAAGTGGCACAATCGGTAGCAATTTTTTCCCAAAATTTTACACAAAGGGGAAAAACAACTTTAATTTGGTTTTCATTTTGGCACAGGATACAGTTACATGGAAAAGTAACAATAAGAAAAAAAATATTGTTACCCGACACCGGAAGGACGGACTAACGGAAAATAGTGTAACGGACGCGGACCTGTTTTAATGGAAGTAACAATAAGTATTTTTCTTATTGTTACTTGGCGTTATTATAACCTGATTATATGAATTTAAATGTTATTGTTGTATTTAAGAATATTATCAACAATAATGTATATTTCTAAAATTTAATTTAATGTTTTGTAATTGAAAACTTGAAATAAAAAAATAATTTATCAAATTTAAATTTCACTAAAAAAAACCACCAGTGACTTGAAAGAAGCAAAGGTGTACCAAAGGGGTAACATTGAATTGTGATCATGAAAATACATGTTAATACACTTATTTGGTCTGTTTTGCCTTTGGCCCTAGGTAAAAAAAGCTCACAACGTATCAAAATGGCTTCAAAGGTGCTGGTGGTTAATAAGAAAAGTTAAATTCGTATCAGGATACCAAATTTTATAAAGGAAGCTCGAGCAATGTTTAGCTTAATATGCTGAACATCTAAGAAAGCAACAGCTTCTCTCTATCTGCTATAGTTTTCATTCCATAGGTCAAAAACACGAAAACGTCATTTTAGGCGCCGTAACCCTATATAAGGGGCCATCTGACGACTTCGACCTTATGGTAACTTTTGTAGAGGTAAAAGAGCTGAACATTTAAGCAAGCAACAGCTTTTTTCTATCTGCAATAGTATTCATACTATAGGGCAAAAACATGAAAAACCGTTAGTTTTCACCTTTAAGGGGATGTTACCCCTATAAGGGGTCATCTGACAATTGTTACCAAATGGAGACTTTTGTAGAGCTTTTGATGCTGAAGCAGTGGGTTGGCATCAGATTTAATCTATCTGTTATACTTTTTGATTTACAAGCCACAAACATTAGTCTGACACTCTTGATCAATTTTTAACCACGGCGGCCATGTCTTTTGGTCAGCAGTCACCATTCGTGCAATCTTAGTAGAGGACATCTCATAGATAAAGTGTGCAAAGTGTCAAAGCAATCCCTTCAGTAGTTTCAGAGGAGAAGAATTTCAAAGAAAGGTTAACGACGACGACGATGACGATGACGACGACGATGACGACGAAGACGACGGATGCCAAGTGATGGCAATAGCTCACCATGTGAAATTCCGAGGTCTGCAAGGCTATTGGGCCTAGTTGGACAAAAAGAGGGGAACATGGGGTCCACAACTTATATAGTTTTTTTAATTGCAACCACTTCCGGTTGTTAAGATATCGAGGTCCAAAAAAGTGTAAAATAGCCACAATGGTTCTATGTCTGCCCCCCCCCCCCCCCCGCAGGAAAATCCGGTTGTCCCAATGGCCCCCAATTTTATTCTCACGAAGTCACATAGCTATGCAAACTGTGGAAACATTTCTGCAGGGAATGGAAATAGTACCATTGTGGACCACGATTTCATAAAAACCGGAATATTTGGCAAAAGGACTATATGCATGTAGGTTGTGACTCCAATGCCAAACCTTTATTCTCAATATATCCCATAGCCATGCAAACCGTAAGGATTTTTTGCAAGGGGTGGACATAGTACCATTGTGGCTTTTTACCCCTTTTTAGATCTCGATAGGTTAAGAACCGGAAGTTTTGACAAATAAGGACCATATAGGTTAAATTGGACCCCATGGCCCCCACTTTTATTTTCTTAGGTCTCATCGCAATGCAAACCGTAGCAATTTTTCGTCAGAGGTAGGGGACATAGTACCATCATGGCTATTTTACACTTTTTGGACTTCGATTACTCATTAACCGGAAGCTAATGCTAATAAAGACTATCAAGGTTTCGGATCCCATGGACCCTATTGTTGTTCTCACCAGGTCCTACTGGTCATGCAAACTGTAGGGATTTATCCGCAGATGGACTAGGGGTGGCATAGTATCATACTTGACTATTTTACACTTTTTGAACCTCGATTTCTCATGATCAATTAACCGAAAGTTTAGGCTACTAAGAAACATATATGTTTTGCATCCATGATCCCCACTTTTATTCAAGCCTGGTCCCGTAGTAATCGAAACTGTAGGATTTATTTACTTCTTTACTATAACTTTTTAAAGAAATAGAGACATTTTTCATCATTTAAGATTATTTGGCTAGTGAAATAATTTTGTAAAACCACATGTAAAACAAGAAAATGTCCAAAAGAAATAATGCCCCATCCCGCAACATTTGGGACGGACGGACGAACGGACAGACTGAAGGACTACCGGACCCGGACAATTTGAGTGAGGCATAATTAAAAGAAATTTTAAGATGTTGGACCAACAGTTAAAGCCGAAAGAAAGCATTTAAAAGAGTTATTTCATTGTATCCCACATTTTATTATTCACAAACTAACAGTAACTTGTTTTCAACATTTTAAAATATTTTGATAAAGAGTAAAAAAAGTCAAATGAGTGACAAAACTGTTCTCCTTTTTCAAAGCTCGAATGTTAAATAAGTAACCAATTCCTTATTCGATATTCGCCAAAGTAATATCTTGAAATGTGGATCGAAATATGGAATGTCGAATAAGTAACTATTTCTTTTTTTCAAAATACACGCCTGGCATTCGGACGCCGAACCGGGAGGAAAATCCACAGGAACGTCTTGAACAATGAAATTACCACAGTGTATAACCGGACAGTAAGCGATCACGGAAGTTGATCACTGTCCGATGGAAAAATCCTAGTTGTATGTAATTTTCCCCAAGATTTTTTGTGGTTTTGGGGCTGTATGAACACTTTACAATATCGACTAGGAACAAAGGTTAGTTGGTTTTATACCTTTCTCATTTATGAAACTTTTTAACGTCTCTTTTTGTATTCTGGACAATTTAAAATGTTTAAAATTTTCGTTTAATCATCAGGGTGTGTACATTTATTTCCTTCACCGCTTAGCACATATTTGGAATTTACTTACAAACTGCAATGATTTTATCAATATTTTTATTATTATCTCAAAGGGCGATTGATAGTCTCTCTACATTGACAATGATAGCTTAAGATGAAATAAACAATTGTGTTTAAAACATCAAGTTTAGTAATGTTTGCATAATCGATTACTGTCCGATTAATTGGTCGTTCAATTTTTTGCAGGTGTCCGATTAATTGCCTGCTTTGAATCCTTAGAGTTTGACTAAAAAAGTTATAATTTCAAATTACATGTATTTCTCATTTAGTTTCTTATATTCTACAATTTGCTTATTAAAAGGCTTATGGATTTGTTTTCATATTTTTATGATAATTTATGATATTGTTGATATCTCTACTGTTGGATTTGCGAAAAAAAAATATGCGAGTTTTCATCTGATATCACCTTATAACAAGATGGATATCCTTTCAGCAAGCTAATAAAGGGAAGGGCGATTAACAGCTATGAGTACATTTAAAATCCTAGGCCTGCTTTTTGCATGTCACGTGTGTATGACTTATTAATGCAAATGTCAGAAAGGTTCATTTATAAGGAGCTTTCCATTGACTTAGGAATTTTGTGAAACAAATCTTCTTATCATAGTGTACTGAGATACATTTGTATTTGAGTCATTGCGTGAATTTTCACTTACTAGTATGATACTAACAACATGCTCAACACAGACTCGGTAAAAGCCCCGTTAAAATGTGAAAAAAATTTAGATCAAGATCATGGACGTAATGGCGCTGAATCCATGTCTTATATTAATAAAAAAAACTATGATTTGAGTTGGTTTAAGAAACTATGATTCGAGCGGGGATTTGAATTGGTTTTAGAAATGTGGGAAGCCTCAACGATTTTGATTGCAGGCTATCACGACAGGTTTCTTTTACAGCCTCGAATTCATGATAAATCAGTCTATCAACTCACTCATAAAAGGGAGTTTTGCCGATTATGGTTAATGATGGAAATCGGATGACATTATTTTTTTCCTGTTTTCTTTATTAAAAATCGTACACCATAAATGTTTTGGACTGCCTTAATATGCGTTGATAATTGATGGTTAAATGAATACACATAGTCCATTAAGAAAACAAATTATAACTAAGTTCCAGACAATACATTTTTCTACGTCTGACGCGCGTTTCATCCATTCAAGACTCATTAGAGGAGCTCTACAAAAAAAAAAACAAAAAAACAAACACTTTACGAAAGTTAAGAGTGTGATGGAACCATAAAACCAAAAATATCGAACTGGAATACAAATCATGACCCCGATCAAACTATGTTTGGTCTAGGAAGAACTTTAGGGTTTATACAATTTTAAACTTTAAACGCTTTAAGCTTCAAACTCAATACCGGGTAACGGATAATTTATAGATTTGATGTGTTCTGAACGTCTTACAAAAAAAATAAATATCAAAGCAGAGTGGCATAAAAACCGGAAATTTGGCAACGCTGTAAATAAGCATATTTCAACGAGTAATCCGCCCCGCGCCGGGCGGGCGGCTCTCGGTAATGTTTAAATAAACAAATTGAAAGAAAGACAAACCATAAGTATTGAAAGGTAAAGTACTTTAAACTATAAAACGTTCGAACAGGAAAGCAAAATCAAGCAATGTCCTTGGCTCCTGCGATATCGGCTTAGCATACGTTAGTCTGTTCCATTCCAACACAATTCAAACTGACCGCGTTGTGTAAATCGGTTTATGCGTTAAAAGCGAACACCTACACCGTTTGACTTTGGCCTTGAATTCATGCTTAGGCTGTACATACACTAGGTGTTAGCTTGGTGTCTTCATATCTCAAGAACTAAAAGACTTAGGTACATGTAGATGAATATTGCCATGCCCATGTTAATCGTTTGTTGACTAAATTTGAATCCCGATTGAATTTAAGCCAAATACTAGTATATAGGTACATGAAGCAGCACACTTGAAGTGTTGTGGCCACCGTAATTTTCATCTGACTTGAGCAATTTTTACTTTAATATTTCATTTTGTAAAAACAGTTTGTCAATCATAACTATTTGTAACGAAAACGAGGCATATACATGTATATAAAACCTTAGAACAGAGAGAAAGGCCAACCAATCTGGAATTTTGCCTATATATTCCTGCTGAATTCATGCTAGACTACCACTACAAGGTTTAAATATTTTCCACTAAAAATATACTAAAACTCAACTACGATACTACTACAAAAGGGTCTGGGTACATGTATAATGTTTTTTTTTTCTCTAAAATTTCCAATTGATTTATACCAATTCAAAGCTTCGATGAATGGTCACATGTTTATATTCGATAACTTGCTTGTACGGATTGTTTTCCAACTTAAGAGAACAAACAAAAATATTTATTTTATTATTTTTTTAGTAAATCCTAATCGTCAATATACATACATGTATGTATCAATGAAATTTTGTTGCAATATACTTTGTTTGGATAAGCTGTTACCTTTCATATTTATTCAAGTTTTTTATATCATTTTGCTTTAGCTGTAAAATGGTTTGAAAGGACATTTGTCTTGTTATTGCTACATTTAATCCAACAATTAATCGGACAGACAGACTTTTTAACAATTAATGATTGTGTACAGTGGCAATTAGTTGGACAGAGATTGATTGAGCAGTGCTCTTACAAATTTTATTATTATTTAAACAGCTTTAAAGTGAGATGCAATGCACCATTTCAATGTAAATGGTTCACTAATAATGTGTTGTTTCTTTCGCTACAATGAGTTTCCAATGTCAAAATTACCAATGATTAAACCACTTTTTTCGAAAACTTAAATCATCTACATTATAAAGGTTATAAAGGTTATAAAGTATTTTATTAAACCAATCATGAGCCCGCTAGGGCATATATAATCAAATTTGACACATACAATGTATAATATCAAACTCTTTCACTCACACTTTCTCTCATTCACTTTCGTACCTTTCACACTGATTGAAATAATCTTATTTTTACAATGAAATAAAAGTAACAAGACAAAATTTGGACCTTAGTCAATACTGCGGCATGAAGAAGAGAGTCACAATACATAGATCTATGTGAAAAAAAATAAAATAAAAAATCATTATCAACGACATGTATAAAAACATATGCATGTCATGTATGTAATACCAGTGTAATTATGTTTTACAGAAATCTGACATATATAGTTTAATAAATAATACAATACACTTAATGTATAAAATAGGACTTATAACCTAATTATTATTTATAACATACCGTCTATTATAAATATATTCTATACATGCTTGTAAAGACTTATAACCTTTTTATTTATCGGTCTTAGAATTATGATTCTTTCTAATCTCAAAGCATGTTTGTAAAAATATTCTTAGTTTATTGAGAACATAAAAATATTCGTTATTAAGTAACCAAATGAGTTTATTTTGTTTAATATGGAGTAGGCATTGCCTAAATGCGAGCATAGCTAAAAGGGACTACGTTTTACTAACAATCTTTTTCATATATATTTTTTATTTATATTTTGTTCTAAATGTCGACATTCAGGGCTATTGCTATCATTTAATTTCCAATATTTCCATTTGCTTATTTTGGGGCGAGATGGTATGGGGCGATTAAGCTTCGAGACACGTTAGTTTCGTACGTGCATATAACCAAGACGAAACGAGCAGCTTATGTGTATTTATCATTTTAAGAATATTATTTTCTTGTAAAAAGCGCAATTTATTATTTTTTAAGCATGATTTCTTTTCTTATAAATTATCTTAACATTCACCCCGGCCCTGTAAAAATAATAACCCTTTCCGGACCATAAAAAATCTAAATCAGCATTAGCAAATTTCTCGCGGAAACAAATACCGTAGAGCTCTCCGCTCGAGCGGGAACTTCATGCCCGCTTGCGAGCTATGCTCGCTATTAAGGTTTGAGAAGTTTTTATATGATATTGATACGTTCGTAAAAAAATCTTCTCTCTGTGTGTTATATCGTGGACAACCATTTAAGAAGTGACACTCATCTTCAACATGATTTAAATTGCAATATTGGCATATTCTGTCTTCCCTTTCGAGCATTTTATATTTTCCTGTTGTTAGCCTGATACGTTCATATCGACCGGTCTCTATTCTTAAACTGTGAGCGCTTGTTCTAAATCTTGTTATAATTTGCCTATCTTTAAAAACTTTCATGTCAAGATAGGCTTCGGGTCTAAAACTATCTTTCAGAAGAAAATAGGTTGTTAGCTTTCCCGAGTTTTGCCATGTTTTGCTCATGTTTTTCCAAATTGATAAAAAAATATTTTGTTAAAATACGTTAAATCGCTGCTTTAAATTTGCTTTTACCAAAATTTTTGAAAGTATCTAAATTAGTATTTAGTTTATTACTGATAAAAACTATTGTAGAATACCAGCTTTTTATGCTCTTTGCATGTAGCTGCTTGTATTCATCATAAGCTGCTTTCAATAAATCGCTTCCTTTATTTTGCATAATTGTATGTCAGGAGCAAAATAATTGTGTTATAGCTTTTATGAAGTACGGATATCTACCTAGTTCAAATAATACTGCAATATTAGTACTTTTCTTATTAGTTCCCAATATGTATTTACAAAATTTTATATTGAGTTTCTCAAACTCCCAGTCTTTAAAAAAATCATACAAATTTTTATCTGATTGACTTTTTGAAAGAGTCAAAGAACTCCAATTTTCACAGCCATACAATAATACAGGACCAACAGTACGATCGAATAAATGCAAGATAGTCTTCAAAGATGGATTCAGAGAGTTGATGTCTCTGTAAAGTTTAAAAGATGCTTTTAAAGCTTTATTATATAAGATTTTTCTGGCCTCTCCAAATTTTCCAGAGGCTGTAAACGTTATTCCTAAATATTTATATGACTGGGTACATTCTATTTTGTAATCATTCATGTAAAAATCTCTGTTTATCAGCTTTCCAGGCTTGTTAAAAATTATTATTTTTGTTTTATTCGTATTAACTTTAAGACACCATTTATTACAATATTCATTCGAAATGTTTAGTTTATTTTGTACACTTTGTTCTGATTCTGATAATAGAATTAGGTCAGCCGCATAAAGAAGGCTTGAAATTGTCTTACCGGACAATGAGACAGTGTATTAGGTCTGTGAAATCATTTATAAATAGTTTAAAGATATCAGGGCTTAAAACATCGCCCTGACGGACTCCCACTTCTGATACAAATGAATTTGTAAGTTTATTTCCTATCTTAATAGACAATAGGTTATTGTTATACATGTCACAGATAATTCTGTAAAAGTGACCATTAATTCCTCTTTTAAGTAGTTTATACTTTATGCCTGGATGAATAACCGTATCAAAGGCCTTCTGGTACGAGACTTCTTGGAGAAGCCTATCTGGTTTTCATGTATGATTTTATTCTTTATTAGATAATTATCTAATCTGTTATTTAGAATAGTATTGAATGCTTTCCCAATACTGGTACAGATTGTAATCCCTCTTTAGTTTTGTGGTAGTTTAGGATTATCAGATTTAAATATGGGAGTAATGTATCCATGGGACCATATTTTCGGATAAACTCCAGAGGTATAAATAGCATTAAATAGTTTTAGTAAACAATGGTTGATATGACATTATATATTGATAATTTGAATAGTGATAATGTAACAATAAAAATAATAATAACAATGTTAACTAATTGTACGCTTCAAATTTTTTCTTAAAATTTAGTTTCGGCGGAAAAAGGACTTAAATTCATTGTAAAATCAAACATTTTTATTAGGTCAACTAGGATTTTACCACCGGACAGTGATCAACTTCCGTGATCGCTTAGGAACCGACCATTTAACTTTAAGGGGGGCTTTGTTTTTTTCCAAAAAAAAATATTCTGAAAATTATTTTTGATGAAAAATATATTTTGGCAGCAGAGGGTAAGAAAAACAATATTCTGAAGAAGGAATCCTGCCATATAAAATAATGATAATACTGAAAAAATATTCTGTTGCGACCCCTTCGAAAAATAAATATTTTTTTCCGACCAAAACAAAAAACCAAGGCCCCCTTTCGAGCTTAATGGTCCGTCCCTTACTGTCCGGTTATACACTGTGATTACTCAAACTTTCATTGATTGTTACTTCTTGCAAAATGCACGTTGAAAACTTTTTTGGTCGATATAGTTACCTCAATGTATACTTGTTTATCTACTAGTAATAGAACTTCCATTTTGACGTATTAAGAACAGTATTATTCATTATCCCAACCAAGGTGGCAAATTTTGGACGCAACCGACAGCGGGTGATTTGAGATGCCCATTTAAACTCTACTAAAAGACTTTTTATTGGATTAAATGAGGTTACAAACAATAGGATCCTTTTTATGACAATAAAGTGCACACATCGTGTGTCTTCTAGCTGTGAAAAGCCTGTTACCTATTTGTTTCCAATTCGTTGCCCATTCGAACTAGCGTATATCAGCCCTACTAAAAGACTTTCTATTGGGATAAATGAGGTTAATGGCAGTCAGACTTGACATTATCAATCTTTTCATGACAATAAAGTGCAGATCTAATGTGTCGTTAAGCTGTGAAAAGATTGTTACCTATTCGTTTCCCATTTGTTACCTATTCGAACTAGCGTATATCGGCCCTACTAAAAGACTTTTTTATTTCCATAAATGAGGTTACTAGCAGTCAGACATGACATAATCTATCTTTTCATGACAATAAAGCGCAGATTGCATGTGTCTTCTAACTGTGAATAGCCTGTTACCTATTCGTTTCCCATTCGTTACCTATTCGAACTAGCGTATATTGGCCCTACTAAAAGACTTTTTATTTCGATAAATGAGGTTACTAGCAGTCAGACATGACATAATCTATCTTTTCATGACAATAAAGCACAGATCGCATGCGTTTTCTAACTGTGAAAAGCCTTTTACCTATTCGTTTCCCATTTGTTGCCTATTCGAACTAGCGTATATCGGCCCTACAAAAAGATTTTTTATTGGGATAAATGAGGTTACTGGCAGTCAGACTTGAAATAATCTATCTTTTCATGACAATAAAGTGCAGATCTCATGTGTCGTTTAGCTATGAAAAGCCTGTTACCTATTCGTTTCCCATTCGTTGCCTATTCGAACTAGCGAATATCGGCCCTACTAAAAGACTTTTTATTGGGATAAATAAGGCTACTGGCAGTCAGACTTGATATAATTAACCTTTTCATGTCAATAAAGTGTAGGTCTCATGTGTCTTCTAGCTGTGAAACGCTTGTTGCCTATTCGTTTCCCATTCGTTCCCTATTCGAAATAGCGCTATTTTGCCCTACCATTAGATTAATTAATGGGATAAATGAGGTTACAGGCAATGAGACTTGACATAATTAACCTTTTCATAGCAATAAAGGGTTGATCACATGTGTCTTTTAGCTGTGATAAGCCTGTTACCTATTCGTTTCCCATTCGTTTCTTATTCGAAATACCGAAAATCTGCCCTACCAATAGATTGATTATTGGGATAAATGAGGTTAGAGGCAATGAGACTTGATATAAATAACCTTTTCATGTCAATAAAGTATAGGTCTCATGTGTCTTCTAGCTGTGAAACGCTTGTTACCTATTCGTTTCCCATTCGTTACCTATTCGAAATAGCGTTAATTTGCCCTACCATTAGATTAATTATTGGGATAAATGAGGTTACAGGCAAGGAGACTTGACATAATTAACCTTTTTATGTCAATAAAGTGTAGGTCTCATGTGTCTTCTAGCTGTGAAAAGCCTGTTACCTATTCGTTTCCCCTTCGTTTCTTATTCGAAATACCGAAAATCTGCCCTACCAATAGATTGATCATTGGGATAATTGAGGTAAGAGGCAATGAGACTTGACATAATTAACCTTTTCATAGCAATAAAGGGTTGATCTCATGTGTCTTTTAGCTGTGAGAAGCCTGTTACCTATTCGTTTCCCATTCGTTTCTTATTCGAAATACCGAAAATCTGCCCTACCAATAGGTTTATTATTGGGATAAATGAGGTAAGAGGCAATGAGACTTGACATAATTAACCTTTTCATGTCAATAAAGTGTAGATCTCATGTGTGGTCTAGCTGTGAAACGCCTGTTACCTATTCGTTTCCTATTCGCAATATCGTCAATCTGCCCTACCAAAAGATTAATTATTGCGATAAGTGAGGTTACAGGCAATGAGACTTGACATAATTAACCTTTTCATAGCAATAAAGGATTGATCTCATATGTCTTCTAGCTGTGAATAGCCTGTTACCTATTCGTTTCCCATTCGTTTCTTATTCGAAATACCGAAAATCTGCCCTACCAATAGGTTTATTATTGGGATAAATGAGGTAAGAGGCAATGAGACTTGACATAATTAACCTTTTCATGTCAATAAAGTGTAGATCTCATGTGTGGTCTAGCTGTGAAACGCCTGTTACCTATTCGTTTACTATTCGCAATATCGTCAATCTGCCCTACCAAAAGATTAATTATTGCGATAAGTGAGGTTACAGGCAATGAGACTTGACATAATTAACCTTTTCATAGCAATAAAGGATTGATCTCATATGTCTTCTAGCTGTGAAAAGCCTGTTACCTATTCGTTTCCCATTCGTTTCTTATTCGAAATACCGAAAATCTGCCCTACCAATAGATTGATTATTGGGATAAATGAGGTTAGAGGCAATGAGACTTGATATAATTAACCTTTTCATGTCAATAAAGTGTAGGTCGCATGTGTCTTCTATCTGTGAAACGCTTGTTACCTATTCGTTTCCCATTCGTTACCTATTCGAAATAGCGTTAATTTGCCCTACCATTAGATTAATAATTGGGATAAATGAGGTTACAGGCAATGAGACTTGATATACTTCACCTTTTCATGTCAATAAAGTGTAGATCTCATGTGTCTTCTAGCAGTGAAATGCCTGTTACCTATTCGTTTCCTATTCGCAATATCGTCAATCCGCCCTACCAATAGATTAATTATTGCGATAAGTGAGGTTACAGGCAATGAGACTTGACATAATTAACCTTTTCATAGCAATAAAGGATTGATCTCATATGTATTCTAGCTGTGAAAAGCCTGTTACCTATTCGTTTCCCATTCGTTTCTTATTCGAAATACCGAAAATCTGCCCTACCAATAGATTGATTATTGGGATAAATGAGGTAAGAGGCAATGAGACTTGACATAATTAACCTTTTCATGTCAATAAAGTGTAGATCTCATGTGTCTTCTAGCTGTGAAACGCCTGTTACCTATTCGTTTCCTATTCGCAATATCGTCAATCTGCCCTACCAAAAGATTAATTATTGCGATAAATGAGGTTACAGGCAATGAGACTTGACATAATTAACCTTTTCATAGCAATAAAGGATTGATTTCATATTTTAGCTGTGAAAAGCCTGTTACCTAATCGTTTCCCATTCGTTTCTTATTCGGAATACCGAAAATCTGCCCTACCAATAGATTGATTTTTGGGATAAATGAGGTTACAGGCAATGAGACTTGATATAATTAACCTTTTCATGTCAATAAAGTGTAGGTCTCATGTGTCTTCTAGCTGTGAAACGCTTGTTACCTATTCGTTTCCCATTCGTTACCTATTCGAAATAGCGTTAATTTGCCCTACCATTAGATTAATTATTGGGATAAATGAGGTTACATGCAATGAGACTTGATATAATTAACCTTTTCATGTCAATAAAGTGTAGGTC
The DNA here is from genome assembly GCA_963971305.1 of Arcuatula senhousia. Classification (NCBI taxonomy): domain Eukaryota; kingdom Metazoa; phylum Mollusca; class Bivalvia; order Mytilida; family Mytilidae; genus Arcuatula; species Arcuatula senhousia. Next base: position 29,712,224 of record OZ020308.1, on the reverse strand, counting down.
TCATGTGTCTTTTAGCTGTGAAATGCTTGTTACCTATTCGTTTCCCATTCGTTTCTTATTCGAAATACCGAAAATCTGCCCTACCAATAGATTGATTATTGGGATAAATGAGGTTAGAGGCAATGAGACTTGATATAATTAACCTTTTCATGTCAATAAAGTGTAGGTCTCATGTGTCTTCTAGCTGTGAAACGCTTGTTACCTATTCGTTATCCATTCGTTACCTATTCGAAATAGCGTTAATTTGCCCTACCATTTGATTAAATATTGGGATAAATGAGGTTACAGGCAATGAGACTTGATATAATTCACCTTTTCATGTCAATAAAGTGTAGGTCTCATGTGTCTTTTAGCTGTGAAATGCTTTTTACCTATCCGTTTCCCATTCGTTTCTTATTCGAAATACCGAAAATCTGCCCTACCAATAGATTGATTATTGGGATAAATGAGGTAATAGGCAAGGAGACTTGACATAATTAACCTTTTCATAGCAATAAAAGGATTGATCTCATATGTTTTCTAGCTGTGAAAAGCCTGTTACCTATTCGTTTCGTTTCCTATTCGTTTCTTATTCGAAATACAGAAAATATGCCCTACCAATAGATTGATTATTGGGATAAATGAGGTTAGAGGCAATGAGACTTGACATAATTAACCTTTTCATAGCAATTAAGGGTTGATCACATGTGTCTTTTAGCTGTGATAAGCCTGTTACCTATTCGTTTCCCATTCGTTTCTTATTCGAAATACCGAAAATCTGCCCTACCAATAGATTGATTATTGGGATAAATGAGGTTAGAGGCAATGAGACTTGATATAAATAACCTTTTCATGTCAATAAAGTATAGGTCTCATGTGTCTTCTAGCTGTGAAACGCTTGTTACCTATTTGTTTCCCATTCGTTACCTATTCGAAATAGCGTTAATTTGCCCTACCATTAGATTAATTATTGGGATAAATGAGGTTACAGGCAAGGAGACTTGACATAATTAACCTTTTTATGTCAATAAAGTGTAGGTCTCTTGTGTCTTCTAGCTGTGAAAAGCCTGTTACCTATTCGTTTCCCCTTCGTTTCTTATTCGAAATACCGAAAATCTGCCCTACCAATAGATTGATTATTGGGATAATTGAGGTAAGAGGCAATGAGACTTGACATAATTAACCTTTTCATAGCAATAAAGGGTTGATCTCATGTGTCTTTTAGCTGTGAGAAGCCTGTTACCTATTCGTTTCCCATTCGTTTCTTATTCGAAATACCGAAAATCTGCCCTACCAATAGATTGATTATTGGGATAAATGAGGTTAGAGGCAAGGAGACTTGATATAATTAACCTTTTCATGTCAATAAAGTGTAGGTCTCATGTGTCTTCTAGCTGTGAAACGCTTGTTACCTATTCGTTTCCCATTCGTTACCTATTCGAAATAGCGTTAATTTGCCCTACCATTAGATTAATCATTGGGATAAATGAGGTTACAGGCAATGAGACTTGACATAATTAACCTTTTCATGTCAATAAAGTGTAGATCTCATGTGTCTTCTAGCTGTGAAATGCCTGTTACCTATTCGTTTCCTATTCGCAATATCGCCAATCTGCCCTACCAATAGATTAATTATTGCGATAAGTGAGGTTACAGGCAATGAGACTTGACATAATTAACCTTTTCATAGCAATAAAGGATTAATCTCATATGTATTCTAGCTGTGAAAAGCCTGTTACCTATTCCTTTCCCATTCGTTTCTTATTCGAAATACCGAAAATCTGCCCTACCAATAGGTTTATTATTGGGATAAATAAGGTAAGAGGCAATGAGACTTGACATAATTAACCTTTTCATGTCAATAAAGTGTAGATCTCATGTGTGGTCTAGCTGTGAAACGCCTGTTACCTATTCGTTTCCTATTCGCAATATCGTCAATCTGCCCTACCAAAAGATTAATTATTGCGATAAGTGAGGTTACAGGCAATGAGACTTGACATAATTAACCTTTTCATAGCAATAAAGGATTGATCTCATATGTCTTCTAGCTGTGAAAAGCCTGTTACCTATTCGTTTCCCATTCGTTTCTTATTCGAAATACCGAAAATCTGCCCTACCAATAGATTGATTATTGGGATAAATGAGGTTAGAGGCAATGAGACTTGATATAATTAACCTTTTCATGTCAATAAAGTGTAGGTCGCATGTGTCTTCTAGCTGTGAAACGCTTGTTACCTATTCGTTTCCCATTCGTTACCTATTCGAAATAGCGTTAATTTGCCCTACCATTAGATTAATCATTGGGATAAATGAGGTTACAGGCAATGAGACTTGATATACTTCACCTTTTCATGTCAATAAAGTGTAGATCTCATGTGTCTTCTAGCAGTGAAATGCCTGTTACCTATTCGTTTCCTATTCGCAATATCGTCAATCCGCCCTACAAATAGATTAATTATTGCGATAAGTGAGGTTACAGGCAATGAGACTTGACATAATTAACCTTTTCATAGCAATAAAGGATTGATCTCATATGTATTCTAGCTGTGAAAAGCCTGTTACCTATTCGTTTCCCATTCGTTTCTTATTCGAAATACCGAAAATCTGCCCTACCAATAGATTGATTATTGGGATAAATGAGGTAAGAGGCAATGAGACTTGACATAATTAACCTTTTCATGTCAATAAAGTGTAGATCTCATGTGTCTTCTAGCTGTGAAACGCCTGTTACCTATTCGTTTCCTATTCGCAATATCGTCAATCTGCCCTACCAAAAGATTAATTATTGCGATAAGTGAGGTTACAGGCAATGAGACTTGACATAATTAACCTTTTCATAGCAATAAAGGATTGATTTCATATTTTAGCTGTGAAAAGCCTGTTACCTATTCGTTTCCCATTCGTTTCTTATTCGGAATACCGAAAATCTGCCCTACCAATAGATTGATTTTTGGGATAAATGAGGTTACAGGCAATGAGACTTGACATAATTAACCTTTTTATGTCAATAAAGTGTAGGTCTCTTGTGTCTTCTAGCTGTGAAAAGCCTGTTACCTATTCGTTTCCCCTTCGTTTCTTATTCGAAATACCGAAAATCTGCCCTACCAATAGATTGATTATTGGGATAAATGAGGTAATAGGCAAGGAGACTTGACATAATTAACCTTTTCATAGCAATAAAAGGATTGATCTCATATGTTTTCTAGCTGTGAAAAGCCTGTTACCTATTCGTTTCGTTTCCTATTCGTTTCTTATTCGAAATACAGAAAAAATGCTCTACCAATAGATTGATTATTGGGATAAATGAGGTTAGAGGCAATGAGACTTGACATAATTAACCTTTTCATAGCAATTAAGGGTTGATCACATGTGTCTTTTAGCTGTGATAAGCCTGTTACCTATTCGTTTCCCATTCGTTTCTTATTCGAAATACCGAAAATCTGCCCTACCAATAGATTGATTATTGGGATAAATGAGGTTAGAGGCAATGAGACTTGATATAAATAACCTTTTCATGTCAATAAAGTATAGGTCTCATGTGTCTTCTAGCTGTGAAACGCTTGTTACCTATTTGTTTCCCATTCGTTACCTATTCGAAATAGCGTTAATTTGCCCTACCATTAGATTAATTATTGGGATAAATGAGGTTACAGGCAAGGAGACTTGACATAATTAACCTTTTTATGTCAATAAAGTGTAGGTCTCTTGTGTCTTCTAGCTGTGAAAAGCCTGTTACCTATTCGTTTCCCCTTCGTTTCTTATTCGAAATACCGAAAATCTGCCCTACCAATAGATTGATTATTGGGATAATTGAGGTAAGAGGCAATGAGACTTGACATAATTAACCTTTTCATAGCAATAAAGGGTTGATCTCATGTGTCTTTTAGCTGTGAGAAGCCTGTTACCTATTCGTTTCCCATTCGTTTCTTATTCGAAATACCGAAAATCTGCCCTACCAATAGATTGATTATTGGGATAAATGAGGTTAGAGGCAAGGAGACTTGATATAATTAACCTTTTCATGTCAATAAAGTGTAGGTCTCATGTGTCTTCTAGCTGTGAAATGCTTGTTACCTATTCGTTTCCCATTCGTTACCTATTCGAAATACCGTTAATTTGCCCTACCATTAGATTAATCATTGGGATAAATGAGGTTACAGGCAATGAGACTTGACATAATTAACCTTTTCATGTCAATAAAGTGTAGATCTCATGTGTCTTCTAGCTGTGAAATGCCTGTTACCTATTCGTTTCCTATTCGCAATATCGCCAATCTGCCCTACCAATAGATTAATTATTGCGATAAGTGAGGTTACAGGCAATGAGACTTGACATAATTAACCTTTTCATAGCAATAAAGGATTAATCTCATATGTATTCTAGCTGTGAAAAGCCTGTTACCTATTCCTTTCCCATTCGTTTCTTATTCGAAATACCGAAAATCTGCCCTACCAATAGGTTTATTATTGGGATAAATAAGGTAAGAGGCAATGAGACTTGACATAATTAACCTTTTCATGTCAATAAAGTGTAGATCTCATGTGTGGTCTAGCTGTGAAACGCCTGTTACCTATTCGTTTCCTATTCGCAATATCGTCAATCTGCCCTACCAAAAGATTAATTATTGCGATAAGTGAGGTTACAGGCAATGAGACTTGACATAATTAACCTTTTCATAGCAATAAAGGATTGATCTCATATGTCTTCTAGCTGTGAAAAGCCTGTTACCTATTCGTTTCCCATTCGTTTCTTATTCGAAATACCGAAAATCTGCCCTACCAATAGATTGATTATTGGGATAAATGAGGTTAGAGGCAATGAGACTTGATATAATTAACCTTTTCATGTCAATAAAGTGTAGGTCGCATGTGTCTTCTAGCTGTGAAACGCTTGTTATCTATTCGTTTCCCATTCGTTACCTATTCGAAATAGCGTTAATTTGCCCTACCATTAGATTAATCATTGGGATAAATGAGGTTACAGGCAATGAGACTTGATATACTTCACCTTTTCATGTCAATAAAGTGTAGATCTCATGTGTCTTCTAGCAGTGAAATGCCTGTTACCTATTCGTTTCCTATTCGCAATATCGTCAATCCGCCCTACAAATAGATTAATTATTGCGATAAGTGAGGTTACAGGCAATGAGACTTGACATAATTAACCTTTTCATAGCAATAAAGGATTGATCTCATATGTATTCTAGCTGTGAAAAGCCTGTTACCTATTCGTTTCCCATTCGTTTCTTATTCGAAATACCGAAAATCTGCCCTACCAATAGATTGATTATTGGGATAAATGAGGTAAGAGGCAATGAGACTTGACATAATTAACCTTTTCATGTCAATAAAGTGTAGATCTCATGTGTCTTCTAGCTGTGAAACGCCTGTTACCTATTCGTTTCCTATTCGCAATATCGTCAATCTGCCCTACCAAAAGATGAATTATTGCGATAAGTGAGGTTACAGGCAATGAGACTTGACATAATTAACCTTTTCATAGCAATAAAGGATTGATTTCATATTTTAGCTGTGAAAAGCCTGTTACCTATTCGTTTCCCATTCGTTTCTTATTCGGAATACCGAAAATCTGCCCTACCAATAGATTGATTTTTGGAGTAAATGAGGTTACAGGCAATGAGACTTGATATAATTAACCTTTTCATGTCAATAAAGTGTAGGTCTCATGTGTCTTCTAGCTGTGAAACGCTTGTTACCTATTCGTTTCCCATTCGTTACCTATTCGAAATAGCGTTAATTTGCCCTACCATTAGATTAATTATTGGGATAAATGAGGTTACATGCAATGAGACTTGATATAATTAACCTTTTCATGTCAATAAAGTGTAGGTCTCATGTGTCTTTTAGCTGTGAAATGCTTGTTACCTATTCGTTTCCCATTCGTTTCTTATTCGAAATACCGAAAATCTGCCCTACCAATAGATTGATTATTGGGATAAATGAGGTTAGAGGCAATGAGACTTGATATAATTAACCTTTTCATGTCAATAAAGTGTAGGTCTCATGTGTCTTCTAGCTTTGAAACGCTTGTTACCTATTCGTTTCCCATTCGTTACCTATTCGAAATAGCGTTAATTTGCCCTACCATTAGATTAAATATTGGGATAAATGAGGTTACAGGCAATGAGACTTGATATAATTCACCTTTTCATGTCAATAAAGTGTAGGTCTCATGTGTCTTTTAGCTGTGAAATGCTTTTTACCTATCCGTTTCCCATTCGTTTCTTATTCGAAATACCGAAAATCTGCCCTACCAATAGATTGATTATTGGGATAAATGAGGTAAGAGGCAAGGAGACTTGACATAATTAACCTTTTCATAGCAATAAAAGGATTGATCTCATATGTCTTCTAGCTGTGAAAAGCCTGTTACCTATTCGTTTCGTTTCCTATTCGTTTCTTATTCGAAATACAGAAAATATGCCCTACCAATAGATTGATTATTGGGATAAATGAGGTTAGAGGCAATGAGACTTGACATAATTAACCTTTTCATGTCAATAAAGTGTAGATCTCATGTGTCTTCTAGCTGTGAAACGCCTGTTACCCATTCGTTTCCTATTTGCAATATCGTCAATCTGCCCTACCAAAAGATTAATTATTGCAATAAGTGAGGTTACAGGCAATGAGACTTGACATAATTAACCTTTTCATAGCAATAAAGGATTGATCTCATATGTCTTTTAGCTGTGAAAAGCCTGTTACCTATTCGTTTCCCATTCGTTTCTTATTCGAAATACCGAAAATCTGCCCTACCAATAGATTGATTATTGGGATAAATGAGGTAAGAGGCAATGACACTTGACATAATTAACCTTTTCATAGCAATAAAGGGTTGATCTCATGTGTCTTTTAGCTGTGAGAAGCCTGTTACCTATTCGTTTCCCATTCGTTTCTTATTCAAAATACCGAAAATCTGCCCTACCAATAGATTGATTATTGGGATAAATGAGGTTAGAGGCAATGAGACTTGACATAATTAACCTTTTCATAGCAATAAAGTGTAGGTCTCATGTGTCTTCTAGCTTCGAAACGCTTGTTACCTATTCGTTTCCCATTCGTTACCTATTCGAAATAGCGTTAATTTGCCCTACCATTAGATTAATTATTGGGATAAATGAGGATACAGGCAATGAGACTTGATATAATTCACCTTTTCATGTCAATAAAGTGTAGGTCTCATGTGTCTTTTAGCTGTGAAATGCTTGTTACCTATTCGTTTCCCATTCGTTTCTTATTCGAAATACCGAAAATCTGCCCTACCAATAGATTGATTATTGGGATAAATGAGGTTACAGGCAATGAGACTTGACATAATTAACCTTTTCATAGCAATAAAAGGATTGATCTCATATGTCTTGTAGCTGTGAAAAGCCTGTTACCTATTCGTTTCCCATTCGTTTCTTATTCAAAATACCGAAAATCTGCCCTACCAATAGATTGATTATTGGGATAAATGAGGTTAGAGGCAATGAGACTTGACATAATTAACCTTTTCATAGCAATAAAAGGATTGATCTCATATGTCTTCTAGCTGTGAAAAGCCTGTTACCTATTCGTTTCGTTTCCTATTCGTTTCGTATTCGAAATACCGAAAATCTGCCCTACCAATAGATTGATTATTGGGATAAATGAGGTTAGAGGCAATGAGACTTGACATAATTAACCTTTTCATGTCAATAAAGTGTAGATCTCATGTGTCTTCCAGCTGTGAAACGCCTGTTACCTATCCGTTTCCTATTTCCAATATCGTCAATCTGCCCTACCAAAAGATTAATTATTGCAATAAGTGAGGTTACAGGCAATGAGACTTGACATAATTAAACTTTTCATAGCAAAAAAGGATTGATCTCATATGTCTTCTAGCTGTGAAAAGCCTGTTACCTATTCGTTTCCCATTCGTTTCTTATTCGAAATACCGAAAATCTGCCCTACCAATAGATTGATTATTGGGATAAATGAGGTAAGAGGCAATGAGACTTGACATAATTAACCTTTTCATAGCAATAAAGGGTTGATCTCATGTGTCTTTTAGCTGTGAGAAGCCTGTTACCTATTCGTTTCCCATTCGTTTCTTATTCAAAATACCGAAAATCTGCCCTACCAATAGATTGATTATTGGGATAAATGAGGTTAGAGGCAATGAGACTTGACATAATTAACCTTTTCATAGCAATAAAGTGTAGGTCTCATGTGTCTTCTAGCTGTGAAACGCTTGTTACCTATTCGTTTCCCATTCGTTACCTATTCGAAATAGCGTTAATTTGCCCTACCATTAGATTAATTATTGGGATAAATGAGGTTACAGGCAATGAGACTTGATATAATTCACCTTTTCATGTCAATAAAGTGTAGGTCTCATGTGTCTTTTAGCTGTGAAATGCTTTTTACCTATTCGTTTCCCATTCGTTTCTTATTCGAAATACCGAAAATCTGTCCTACCAATAGATTGATTATTGGGATAAATGAGGTAAGAGGCAAGGAGACTTGACATAACTAACCTTTTCATAGCAATAAAAGGATTGATCTCATATGTCTTCTAGCTGTGAAAAGCCTGTTACCTATTCGTTTCGTTTCCTATTCGTTTCTTATTCGAAATACAGAAAATATGCCCTACCAATAGATTGATTATTGGGATAAATGAGGTTAGAGGCAATGAGACTTGACATAATTAACCTTTTCATGTCAATAAAGTGTAGATCTCATGTGTCTTCTAGCTGTGAAACGCCTGTTACCCATTCGTTTCCTATTTGCAATATCGTCAATCTGCCCTACCAAAAGATTAATTATTGCAATAAGTGAGGTTACAGGCAATGAGACTTGACATAATTAACCTTTTCATAGCAATAAAGGATTGATCTCATATGTCTTTTAGCTGTGAAAAGCCTGTTACCTATTCGTTTCCCATTCGTTTCTTATTCGAAATACCGAAAATCTGCCCTACCAATAGATTGATTATTGGGATAAATGAGGTAAGAAGCAATGAGACTTGACATAATTAACCTTTTCATAGCAATAAAGGGTTGATCTCATGTGTCTTTTGACTGTGATAAGCCTGTTACCTATTCGTTTCCCATTCGTTTCTTATTCGAAATACCGAAAATCTGCCCTACCAATAGATTGAATATTGGGATAAATGGGGTTAGATGCAATGAGACTTGATATAATTAACCTTTTCATGTCAATAAAGTGTAGGTCTCATGTGTCTTCTAGCTGTGAAACGCTTGTTACCTATTCGTTTCCCATTCGTTACCTATTCGAAATAGCGTTAATTTGCCTACCATTAGATTAATCATTGGGATAAATGAGGTTACAGGCAATGAAACTTGACATAATTCACCTTTTCATGTCAATAAAGTGTAGATCTCATGTGTCTTTTAGCTGTAAAAAGCCTGTTACCTATTCGTTTCCTATTCGCAATATCGTCAATCTGCCCTACCAAAAGATTAATTATTGCGATAAGTGAGGTTACAGGCAATGAGACTTGACATAATTAACCTTTTCATAGCAATAAAAGGATTTATCTCATATGTCTTTTAGCTGTGAAAAGCCTGTTACCTATTCGTTTCCTATTCGTTTCTTATTCGAAATACAGAAAATCTGCCCTACCAATAGATTGATTATTGGGATAAATGAGGTTAGAGGCAATGAGACTTGACATAATTAACCTTTTCATGTCAATAAAGTGTAGATCTCATGTGTCTTCTAGCTGTGAAAAGCCTGTTACCTATTCGTTTCCTATTCGTTTCTTATTCGAAATACAGAAATTCTGCCCTACCAATTGATTGATTATTGGGATAAATGAGGTTAGAGGCAATGAGACTTGACATAATTAACCTTTTCATGTCAATAAAGTGTAGATCTCATGTGTCTTCTAGCTGTGAAACGCCTGTTACCTATTCGTTTCCTATTTGCAATATCGTCAATCTGCCCTACCAAAAGATTAATTATTGCGATAAGTGAGGTTACATGCAATGAGACTTGACATAATTAACCTTTTCATAGCAAGAAAGGATTGATCTCATGTGTCTTTTAGCTGTGAGAAGCCTGTTACCTATTCGTTTCCCATTCGTTTCTTATTCAAAATACCGAAAATCTGCCCTACCAATAGATTGATTATTGGGATAAATGAGGTTAGAGGCAATGAGACTTGACATAATTCACCTTTTCATGTCAATAAAGTGTAGGTCTCATGTGTCTTTTAGCTGTGAAATGCTTGTTACCTATTCGTTTCCCATTCGTTTCTTATTCGAAATACCGAAAATCTGCCCTACCAATAGATTGATTATTGGGATAAATGAGGTAAGAGGCAATGAGACTTGACATAATTAACCTTTTCATAGCAATAAAAGGATTGATCTCATATGTCTTCTAGCTGTGAAAAGCCTGTTACCTATTCGTTTCCCATTCGTTTCTTATTCAAAATACCGAAAATCTGCCCTACCAATAGATTGATTATTGGGATAAATGAGGTTAGAGGCAATGAGACTTGACATAATTAACCTTTTCATAGCAATAAAATGATTGATCTCATATGTCTTCTAGCTGTGAAAAGCCTGTTACCTATTCGTTTCGTTTCCTATTCGTTTCTTATTCGAAATACCGAAAATCTGCCCTACCAATAGATTGATTATTGGGATAAATGAGGTTAGAGGCAATGAGACTTGACATAATTAACCTTTTCATGTCAATAAAGTGTAGATCTCATGTGTCTTCTAGCTGTGAAACGCCTGCTACCTATTCGTTTCCTATTTGCAATATTGTCAATCTGCCCTACCAAAAGATTAATTATTGCAATAAGTGAGGTTACAGGCAATGAGACTTGACATAATTAACCTTTTCATAGCAATAAAGGATTGATCTCATATGTCTTCTAGCTGTGAAAAGCCTGTTACCTATTCGTTTCCCATTCGTTTCTTATTCGAAATACCGAAAATCTGCCCTACCAATAGATTGATTATTGGGATAAATGAGGTAAGAGGCAAGGAGACTTGACATAATTAACCTTTTCATAGCAATAAAAGGATTGATCTCATATGTCTTCTAGCTGTGAAAAGCCTGTTACCTATTCGTTTCGTTTCCTATTCGTTTCTTATTCGAAATACAGAAAATATGCCCTACCAATAGATTGATTATTGGGATAAATGAGGTTAGAGGCAATGAGACTTGACATAATTAACCTTTTCATGTCAATAAAGTGTAGATCTCATGTGTCTTCTAGCTGTGAAACGCCTGTTACCCATTCGTTTCCTATTTGCAATATCGTCAATCTGCCCTACCAAAAGATTAATTATTGCAATAAGTGAGGTTACAGGCAATGAGACTTGACATAATTAACCTTTTCATAGCAATAAAGGATTGATCTCATATGTCTTTTAGCTGTGAAAAGCCTGTTACCTATTCGTTTCCCATTCGTTTCTTATTCGAAATACCGTAAATCTGCCCTACCAATAGATTGATTATTGGGATAAATGAGGTAAGAGGCAATGAGACTTGACATAATTAACCTTTTCATAGCAATAAAGGGTTGATCTCATGTGTCTTTTAGCTGTGAGAAGCCTGTTACCTATTCGTTTCCCACTCGTTTCTTATTCGAAATACCGAAAATCTGCCCTACCAATAGATTGAATATTGGGATAAATGGGGTTAGATGCAATGAGACTTGATATAATTAACCTTTTCATGTCAATAAAGTGTAGGTCTCATGTGTCTTCTAGCTGTGAAACGCTTGTTACCTATTCGTTTCCCATTCGTTACCTATTCGAAATAGCGTTAATTTGCCCTACCATTAGATTAATTATTGGGATAAATGAGGTTACAGGCAATGAGACTTGATATAATTCACCCTTTCATGTCAATAAATTGTAGGTCTCATGTGTCTTTTAGCTGTGAAATGCTTGTTACCTATTCGTTTCCCATTCGTTACCTTTTCGAAATAGTGTTAATTTGCCCTACCATTAGATTAATCATTGGGATAAATGAGGTTACAGGCAATGAAACTTGACATAATTAACCTTTTCATGTCAATAAAGTGTAGATCTCATGTGTCTTTTAGCTGTGAAACGCCTGTTACCTATTCGTTTCCTATTCGCAATATCGTCAATCTGCCCTACCAAAAGATTGATTATTGGGATAAATGAGGTTACAGGCAATGAGACTTGATATAATTCACCTTTTCATGTCAATAAAGTGTAGGTCTCATGTGTCTTTTAGCTGTGAAATGCTTTTTACCTATTCGTTTCCCATTCGTTTCTTATTCGAAATACCGAAAATCTGCCCTACCAATAGATTGATTATTGGGATAAATGAGGTAAGAGGCAAGGAGACTTGACATAATTAACCTTTTCATAGCAATAAAAGGATTGATCTCATATGTCTTCTAGCTGTGAAAAGCCTGTTACCTATTCGTTTCGTTTCCTATTCGTTTCTTATTCGAAATACAGAAAATATGCCCTACCAATAGATTGATTATTGGGATAAATGAGGTTAGAGGCAATGAGACTTGACATAATTAACCTTTTTCATGTCAATAAAGTGTAGATCTCATGTATCTTCTAGCTGTGAAACGCCTGTTACCCATTCGTTTCCTATTTGCAATATCGTCAATCTGCCCTACCAAAAGATTAATTATTGCAATAAGTGAGGTTACAGGCAATGAGACTTGACATAATTAACCTTTTCTAGTCTAGTCAATCTAGCCAAATTTTAGAGTAACCTCAAACAAATTAGTACAAAGCAAATAACCACTCAAATGAAAGCTATTTGAATATACCAATAACATATTAAAACTATACAAAAATATATTTTGCAGAACATGCCATATTTTGGGGTGAAAAATAAGGTTTTTAGTGAAAAATCGCTGAAAACTGGAAAAATGGGATTTTGGTCATTCACAACTCAATTTTCAGTTTATTTTTGTATTAAAGCTATTTGAGTATACCCATAACATATTAAACTATAACAACATAAATTTTGAGGAACATGTCCCATTTTTGGGTGAAATATTTGTTTTTAAGCAAAAAAACACCAAAAACTGAGATTTAGTCCTTACGTATTTATAATTTTCAAAAGTCACATAGTGTTTACTTGTTTTAATGTATTTCACAATGTAAAGCTATTAGTGTATACCACACCATATTAAAACGATCATAACAAAATATATCTAATGGAACATGTCACAATTTAGTGTAAAACAATGGGTTTTTAATGAAAAAATCACTGAAAACTAGAAAAATAGAATTTTGGTCATTCATAATACAATTTTTAATTTATTTTTGTTTTTAAACTATTTGCATTGTGTATACAAATGAAATAATAAATTATTCAAACATAAATTTGGAGGAATATGCCACAGATTTTTTTTTTTGGAGGGGGGTGGAATCTGTTTTTAATGAAAATTCACTGAAAGCTGGAAAAATAGCTCTAAATTTGGTCATTATTCATAATCCAATTTCTTCGTTTTTTTTTTATGTATTTCACAATGTAAAACCATGTGTGTATGCCAATGACATATTTAACTATGCAAAAAATATCTTGAAAAACACACAAAGTTCAAGAAGAAGTGTGTCCAGTCTGTGCATACATAATCTCCAAATGCAGCCAATAATATTTACTTAGTTAGTGAGTTTGTTACTTAGTTATTGCTTAACTCTTGAGCAGCACAAATTCGACTATATCATGGAGATTGTCGGAAATGAACACAAAAGGAGTGCTGAAATGAACATGAAATGGTGATGAAGAGGAAATGGGGACACAATCATGAAAATTCTAATTGAGTTGTTGGAGAGTTTTGACTATAATTGTAAAAGGAATGATGGGTAGAATTGGACAATTTAGGCTCTTGCATGGGGATCCTTCTGGTTCTGCTCTTGTTGAGACGAACGTGGCAAAACACAGTGCACTACTATGATTTGCCTTTTGGTTTGATGTCCAGTCGACAGTATTTTAGTCATAATCAGGACAAGAACTAATTAAAACAACCAATTGAATTGTGTAGACTCACCCTGAACACATCACCCCTTACACAGACCCATGTATTTTGTGCAAAAAGGGCCAATGTACGAGCACAAACCGAGGGAAACGAACCAACTCACAAGAAAGGCCAGTGTATCCTCAGCGCACCATATATAGGCCAATGTACCCAAAAAGTGAAAAACCCTACCCCAAAACTTTCGCACAATCTGGAACCCTTACCTATGGTGGCTGACAATGAAGAAACCTTACCTGAAATGAGGTCATACTAGTTGGACACTTGCTGTGTGGGATATAGCCAACCCTTACCCAGATTTACATAAGCAAACATTATCTGTCAAAATACAATTTTAATGATACTATTTCCGATCTGTAATTCTTATAGGCCTAAGTGCTCATGAAAAATTGTGGACACATGGAAACATTCAAAACTATAGCATCCTAGATGTAGGGCCTTAATAAAATTGTTTTAAAGAACAAGATCCATCATGAAAAGAAATTCATCCATCCGTATGTCTTTCTTAAGTACGTTAGTCCATGGCTTGATGTACAAATTCTTAGCTTCTTTTCTATGATCTATGAACACGTAGGGACATTGAGGCTTCTACAGAAAATTTAACAAGTTAGTGGCAAGGGTGTTTCGATATAGAATGATGTAAAAGGATAGAAATGTCAGCAGTGGGATGATTTACAAGCAGGGAACTTACAAATGTAGTTAGTGTGTTTGGATTTTCTTTCCAGAGTTTGCATTAAAACTGACCAAAAAAGCTTCTATTGTGATTGGTCCGTCACTTGTTGGCTACATTCCCTGTGAGATCTGTTTAAACATTTTTTATACGTTTAATCATCATTTATGTCCTTTCCCAGGGGAAAAATTTTAAAACAACTATGTCCGAACTTTTTTTCTGCGAAACGAATCGTACATGCAATTATCTTGTGGTGGATATTGTAATTTATAACTTTAAAAAAGTACTTTACTTAAAACTGGACAATTTTTTTTATCTTTTAAATTAGTTATTCATTTAAGGTATAAATTTATACAAAGACTTTTTTTAATAGTACAAACTATATTGTGATCTTATTTAAACAAAAATTGAATGCGTCTGCATCACACTCACTAATAATATTGATTCATGATTAGAAATGTAAAATATGGTAATCTAACTTTTAACAAATTAGCAAAAATGTTTTAACAAATTATAATTTTCTTCTATCCTATTTTTTAATGTCATTTCCCTTTAATCTCCATGTTCCTACATATGTACTTCTTTCTACTTCTATACTGTTAATCTGCAGCGCGAGCGCAGATCACAATTATGCCCTATTTGGCGCTCCGTAGTGTATTATTTTATGTTGAGTGTAAACTTACTTACATCGGTATTAAAGGCTTTTTCTTTTATCATGTTTATTTGATGGTAACAGCAAATTTTATTTAGCACAATTAAAACATTACATGAACAAAAAACTTTTCTCCTCATCGGAATATGCAGTTTTAAATATTTTTAATGGAAAAAAGGGGGATAACCCGTTTTCTGTAGTTCAAAATATCTTACAAAAGAAACTCCCTGAGATATCTGGAATGAATAAGATATTATTGCACTGACAAGTAGTTGTTTCTTTATTATGTTTGTTTTATTATAGTGCCATTTTTATTGAAATATTTATGTTTTTCTGCCTTGTTTTTTCTATGTTGATGACGTCATTTTTCATGTATGGAGCGCTTTCTGTGCTTAGGCAATTTGCCGTTTCTATGGATTTAAAAAAATAGAAAATTTCACATCTTCTGCAAATTATATTTTGTTATAGTTTTAATATGATAAAAAGAAAGCATAACTAAACATTTTAAAACAAAAATTGGCTTTGTACCATTTTGTTTGAGGTTTTTCTTTAGATTGACTGGACTATTCATAGCAATAAAGGATTGATCTCATATGTCTTTTAGCTGTGAAAAGCCTGTTACCTATTCGTTTCCCATTCGTTTCTTATTCGAAATACCGTAAATCTGCCCTACCAATAGATTGATTATTGGGATAAATGAGGTAAGAGGCAATGAGACTTGACATAATTAACCTTTTCATAGCAATAAAGGGTTGATCTCATGTGTCTTTTAGCTGTGAGAAGCCTGTTACCTATTCGTTTCCCACTCGTTTCTTATTCGAAATACCGAAAATCTGCCCTACCAATAGATTGAATATTGGGATAAATGGGGTTAGATGCAATGAGACTTGATATAATTAACCTTTTCATGTCAATAAAGTGTAGGTCTCATGTGTCTTCTAGCTGTGAAACGCTTGTTACCTATTCGTTTCCCATTCGTTACCTATTCGAAATAGCGTTAATTTGCCCTACCATTAGATTAATTATTGGGATAAATGAGGTTACAGGCAATGAGACTTGATATAATTCACCCTTTCATGTCAATAAATTGTAGGTCTCATGTGTCTTTTAGCTGTGAAATGCTTGTTACCTATTCGTTTCCCATTCGTTACCTTTTCGAAATAGTGTTAATTTGCCCTACCATTAGATTAATCATTGGGATAAATGAGGTTACAGGCAATGAACTTGACATAATTAACCTTTTCATGTCAATAAAGTGTAGATCTCATGTGTCTTTTAGCTGTGAAACGCCTGTTACCTATTCGTTTCCTATTCGCAATATCGTCAATCTGCCCTACCAAAAGATTGATTATTGCGATAAGTGAGGTTACAGGCAATGAGACTTGACATAGTTAACCTTTTCATAGCAATAAAGGGTTGATCTCATGTGTCTTTTAGCTGTGAAAAGCCTGTTACCTATTCGTTTCCCATTCGTTTCTTATTCGAAATACCGAAAATCTGCCCTACCAATAGATTGATTATTGGGATAAATGAGGTTAGAGGCAATGATACTTGATATAATTAACCTTTTCATGACAATAAAGTGCAGATAGCATGTGTCTTTTAGCTGTTTAAAGCCTGTTACCTATTCGTTTCCCATTCGTTGCCTATTCGAACTAGCGTATATTGGCCCTACTAAAATACCTTTTATTAGGAAAAATGAGGTTACTGACAGTCAGACTTGACATAATCTATCTTTTCATGACAATAAAGTGCAAATATCATGCGTCGATAAGCTGTGAAAAGCCTGTTACCTATTCGTTTCCCATTCGTTGCCTATTCGAACTAGCGTATATTGGCCCTACTTAAAGACCTTTTATTGGGATAATTGAGGTTACTGGCAGTCAGACTTGACATAATCTATCTTTTCATGACATTAAAGTGCAGATCTCATGTGTCTTTCAGCTGTGAAAAGCCTGTTACTTATTCGTTTCCCATTCATTGCCTATTCGGACTGGCGTATATCGGCCCTACTAAAATACTTTTTATTGGGATAACTGAGGTAACAGGCAGTCAGACTTGACATGGTTAATCTTTTCATGACAATAAAGTGCAGATCTCATTTGTCTTTTAGCTGTGAAAAGCCTGTTACCTATTCGTTTCCCATTCGTTGCCTATTCAAGCAGGCGTATATTGGCCCTACTTAAAGACTTTTTTATTGGGATAAATGGGATAAATGGGGTAAATGGCAATCAGACTTGACATGGTTAATCTTTTCATAACAATAAAGTGCAAATCTCGTGTGTCTTTTAGCTGCGAAAAGCCTGATACCCATTCCTATATATTGCCTATCCAGACTAGCGTATATCGGCCCTCCTTACAAACTTTTTATTGGGATAAATGAGGTTACTGGCAGTCAGACTTGACATAATCTGTCTTTTCATGACAATAAAATGAAGATCGCATGTGTCTTCTAACTGTGAAAAGCCTGATACCTATTCGTTTCCTATTCGATCTAGCGTACATCGGCCTACTAAAATACTTTTTATTGGTATAAGTGAGGTAACAGGCAGTGAGGCTTGACATTACCAATCTTTTAATGGCAATAAAGTGCCGATCGCATGTATTTTCTAGCTGTGAAAAGCCTGTTACCTATTCGTTTTCCATTCGTTGAACGAATAAGTAGCGAATAGGGAATAGGGAATAAGTAACGAATAGGGAATAGGGAATAAGTAACGAATAGGGAATAGGGAATAAGTAACGAATAGGTAACGAATAGGGAATAGGGAATAAGTAACGAATAGGTAACGAATAGGGAATAGAGAATAAGTAACGAATAGGTAACGAATAGGTAACGAATAGGGAATAGGGAATAAGTAACGAATAGGTAACGAATCGGGAATAGGGAATAAGTAACGAATAGGTAACGAATAGGGAATAGGGAATAAGTAACGAATAGGGAATAAGGAATAAGTAGCCAACTTGACGTCCATTGTTGATATCTGTTTTCGTTTGCCATCAACTACTTCACAAAAATTTGTACCCGGGCTCTCTAGATCTATTGCTATTATATTCTGATTTGGTCCACAGATAAAAAGTTGGTCATCTTTGAACCATACCAAATATTTCATCAGGTCCATGGATGATTATTGAACATGGATCGCTGGAATCATTCGGGAAAACATATTTTAATTTAGTTTGCTCATACATGCTGTCTCCAACTTGTAGGCCTGGAACTGTTTCCTTAAGCATGTCTTTAGATATTTCTGTATCAAAATACACCTTTCCATCTTTACCGATCAAACAGACTTCAAATTCATCCAAAGGATCACTTATTGGTTCACCATTTTCTTGTTTTAAAATCTCTTTTGCTTGATTCCTTCCACTCACGCTTATTGATACAGGGTCTTTGCAGTACAAGGATTGTTTAACTTTTGTGTATTTGATATTAATAGTAGATATTGACTCGTAGGTTGAGGGATCACTGTGTCGACTTTTGTCATCAATATTAATAGTTTTTGAATTTGATGTGTCCATTTTCATAATGTTTGCCTTCTTTTTGGATTGAACATTCTTTGGTTCTTTCTCATGGCACTTTTTTTCTCTTCTGTTGCTTTGTTTTCACCTTGCAATGCTGCATCTTTTCTTTTTGTCATCAAAATAACTGCCGATCTCGAGGGAAAGAAACCCCTGCATGTTTTATAGGAACATTCAACTTGATTTAGGTCAGTGAAATACTTAATTGGTTTCATGGTAAAGTCTGCTTTATCTATTGTCATTTCCTCGATTGTACCTTTTGATGATCTACCTCCCTGAAAATAAATATCTGTGGCTTTTTGTAATATTTCTTTGTATTTAACATTTTTGTTCCTTTGGAATTCTCTAGTCCCTCCTTCATCAGATGCAAGAACTTGTTTATAATCCCTCTTAGAAGCAAATTTACTATCATTGAAGTGCATCCATTGAAACCTAACCGAAACGAATTCCGCTTCTTTCTTTTTGTGCTTTTCATTTACCTGAAATTAAAGAATAAAATTATTTGCCATAAAAATGACAACCCAATTAATACATGTATATTTCTAAGGGAAAACAAGTTTCCTGTCCTTGATACAATGGAGTTTTTCATGTATACATTTTTTGTATTGTGTGATGTATTGTCACACTCACATTCACTCCATATCCTTCCTTTTTCTATTCCGATACATGATACAGTTAGCTCAACGCGAATCAATTCTCTATCACCGACCACCTACCTGGGTGATTCGCGGTGATACACTGTGATTCACAGTTGATCCTCCAAAAGTCCTCCAAAACCAATTCACCCACCTGGGTGTAGTTTATTGCCCTACAGGGTCATATAATTAACAGGTGGTATTCCGATATAATCAAGGTAAAAACGTGATTGCATGATTTAATTGGCTAACCTGTAAAAACGGCCAAGCCATATAGTTTCCCAAAAGATTGAGTAACAAGAGTTAACACTAAAGTATGTCTCGCCTGCCGGCCCCATCAGAAACAAAAATTCATTGATAGTTTCCACTCTATATGAGTAATTTCATGTTCTGAGATCAAAATGTGTTCATAAAACCTTAACATTGCTATTGAATGTACTGTAAATTGTCAAAGTCACTCAACCAGAAAATCAAGGTCAAGGTCAACAGATGAGGATGCAAACGTACTAAGCTACTACTGGGGCAAATGCATACCAAGTTTCAACGACCTAAGACTTATAGTTCTTGAGATATGGAGGTGCTCATAAAACCTTACCCTATTATATGCATTGAAAATTTTCAAAGTCACTCAACCGGAAAATCAAGGTCAAGGTCGAAAGATGAGGATGCAAATGTACTAAGCTACTACTGGGGCATATGCATACCAAGTTTTATTAACCTAGGACTTATAGTTCTTGAGATATGGAGGTGCTCATAAAACCTTACCCTATTATATGCATTGAAAATTGTCAAAGTCACTCAACCGGAAAATCAAGGTCAAGGTCAAAAGATGAGGATGCAAATGTATTAAGCTACTACTGGGGCATATGCATACAAAGATTCATTAACCTAGGACTTATAGTTCTTGAGATATGGAGGTGCTCATAAACCCTTACCCTAAACGTTAACGCCGCCGCCGCCGGTAAAGTAACACCTATGTCCCGCTCTGCTTTGCAGGCGAGACAAAAATCATAATTAAAATAATGGTGAACTTGTAAAAACAGTGAAGCCATTATTATCTCATTATAATTCATTGCGTTGGCTAACCTGTAAAAACGGCCAAGCCATTTTATACATGTACCTTTGCCAATGCAATTAGTGTACATGACATAGCTGATTTCAAACAAGATAAATACACTGTAGCAAGCTAAATAAACGACTAAAAGGTATCGGAAAATTGATGTTCATCCCGCATTCAATAGACTATACAGACATGACAGACTTGACACAGGAGATATAGTTTTCGAGTTCGGATAAATAGAATTAAATTATTTTGATTATCATTATTGATCTGCATGATAGGCCTGTTGCATCCTACAACCTGAATTCCCCGCGCCATTTTATACCCCGACTCTTTAGAGAGGGGGTTATAATCACCTTGCCCGCCCGTCACAGCATTTTTCTCTGCTCCTACTGAAGGAACTGATTTGAAATTTGTTATACATCTTCCACATAATGGTGTCAAATGCATAGAAGCTTTTCAAGTTGATAGGAGATCCGAGCCCACTTAGGCAATTTTTGCACATAAAAAGTACAAAATTCAAAAATTTTCGTCACAGATTTCGAATTCTTTGCTGGCCTGCAACTGAAGGGATTGAATTTGAAATTTCATAAACACCGTCATCATGATGAGTTGTACCTTATCTCCACTTATCAGGTTTGTCGGATATCCACTTTCTGTTTGTCAAGACGACTTAGGTGATTTTTCAGCTAAAGTACACATTTATAATTTTCGTCACACATTTTTCAGCTTCTACTGAAGGGATTGATTTGAAATTTGGTATGCACCTTTATCATGATGTTTTGTACGGTACTGTGTCTCCACTTTTCAGGCTTGATGGATATACACTTACTGTTTGTCGGGTCAAATAAGTTGTTAAAATGGATGGGTTTTTTGCATTGGGACCTTAATGTCCGTCATATATAGTGCACGTACCTCAAAATAATTAGAATTTTATAAGATTTTGCCTATAGATATTTCAAATGGTATAGTTTCCAATGACATCATGAAAATAGGTGGATTATGTGCTAAAAATATTCAAGCATGAATCCTTAATATTGGATTATGAGGAATGTTTTCAATAGTTGACAAGGTTATGGTGCGTAAACTGTACAAACGTCGGTTATTTGACCACAACCTGGGCAACTATTAAAGGAAAAGGTTCACAACAGCTTATTTTGGTCCTTATGATCTTGGGATATTTTCAAATTTGTTTATTTTTCAGATAAGCCTTTTGTCTCTTATTAGTCTAGAATGATTGCTTGTTACAAAACAATTTATTATTTTTACATTTTTCCGAATTATGGCGTACTTTGTGTCACTCTGTTGCAGCTTACACTGGCGGTGGTGTGTCATGAGCTGGACACCACCCATGGCACAGAGCGAGTCTAAAAATGTCTAAAAAAAATTTTCATTAACAAAATTTACAACTAAGATGGGATTAATTTAGACTTCTACTTTTACATATATATGTATGTAAAATCATTGCGGAAAAAAATGATAAAAGCGCAGAATACTACTTTAAAGACTGAAGTTTTACAATATTTGGAGAAACAATACTACCGAAATATAAAAAAAAACTGTTTATTTTGTTAGATGAGTAACATCGCATCTGCAACATAAAAAATAGAAATAATTTGAAATAAAATCAAGTATGTTTCATGTCACTGCCACCGTAAGAAGACTTGTTATCAAAAAGTCATTAGAACTAAAAACGGGATACTTATATTTATTTGTTATAACTAATATTATACATGTTATAATCAATCTAGTGTGCGTGAAACTTTTGATCTTTTTTTAAACTTCAGCGTAAACTTTATATTTGACTTCAAAATGTATTTTAAGTAAACCTTATTTATTAGTGTATAAATTGACTGTTCATTTGATCAGCTATGTCAATAAGGTGCAGGTTCCACACACATTATATTTATGGGTACAACACAAGTACTAAATCTGATCCCCACCTGTCAATTTGGTTTGATTTCCTACTTCTGTACTATCTGCAGCATTACAAACAAAGACAAAATGTCATTCTGGGATGCCATTAATCACAATTCTGACATGTCAATAATCTTGATAAGATTGTACCACGACTATTAGCATACATGTACATGTGTCAAGAAACGAATAGGTTGGACTTTAATGAGACTGCTCTGTTGTGAGATGTTTTTTGAAATTCTCAGCCGTACGCGTGTACCCAAATATATATGGAGAGACGTGGGCTGTGTACATCCTCGTATATATCATTGTGTTGGGAGTTACATTTATTTTTTTTTTATTATTTACATATCTCATTAAATGTGAGTCTGCTTTATCATAAGTATAATAATTATCGTTGCAGTACGATGGGAGATAACCACAGTAATGTTTTAGTGCGAACAATGTTCAAGTACAATGAATCTTTATTGCGCAAAATACACCCATATGGGTCAAAGCAAAAACAAAAAACGTGTAAAATACAAAACATATACAGAAAACAGCAGTCAGTATAAAGAACATTAACATGTGGAGTAATACTTTTGAGAAGTGGATGGACAATGGGAGACAACTGCAGATGTGAAAATACGTAGGACGACAAAATATGAAGTACAAAGAGCGATAACTGCAGCTATGTTTTAACTAATATAACCAGGACTAATATATAGGTCTCAGTCTTGTATTGTTTTTCCCATAGACTTGAATAGTACACCTGAGATTTTCGGAATTTTTTTAAAAAAACTTAAAACGATTCAATAAAACTTTTGCTATATTTTTTCAATAAAAGAAGTCTCAAAAGACATTTTGAAGGGGGAAATTAAAAAAAGTGCCACGAACTTTAGTACACCACAGAAGTTTGAACTAAAAATATTTTTTTTCTACTTTCACTTTAACTTCAAAAAGCCAAAATACCCCCCTTTTCATGAATACTTTTTTATTTGAAAATGCAATTTTCTCATTTCTAAAAGTTAATGATGTCATAATGTGATGTCTTACCATCAATAAGAGCCAAAAGTTAGAATTAAATGCTTGAAAATTAATGCTGCAAACAACACAGAGAAAAGGCACTATATTTTAATAGCATCCATGTTTTGACGTCCACCCGCGCAAGAACTTACAATACAAGACTGGTACCTATTAGGGTCAAAGATGATTAAATAATTTTAAATGTTGTTGTTTTTCTGTTTCCTTAGACATTTCTCAATAAAACTAAGAAAAAATCATAGCCATAATGCTTTCATGGATTTTTTTATTACAATTTTAAAAAGGGTACCCTCTTCAAGGTTTTGGCCAGTTTTCTCTGTAGTGACTTAAAATGAACACTTTATGTTTCTGTAATTGTTCGGTTATATTCAAACAGAAGATCTGGGTTGAAAAGATGCCAATAATACCTGAGCAAGGATTTGAGTGCATAAGTATTATCATGTTGGGGTTTTTAGACCTTCAAGAAGGAAAAAACTATGTTCAGAACCACCTTTTTTACTACAAAGACAACTTGGAGCCTCTTGTTTATCCAAATATCTAAACCAGGCCTATTAAGTGCTTGAATATGACTAAATTGGCAAGACTATGGTAAATAGATTGATACATGTGGAATGAAAAACATTATTTGGAATTAAAATGGATTTTATATGCCAAATTAAGAATTTTTCAGGTGAAATTGGTGCCCCAGGCATACATAATAAGCCAACTGTTTCCAGGAATTCAGATATTAGGCTGTTGAAACTTAAGTTGTTATATGAAAAGAAGTTGTACAACACAAAAATCACCAAGATATTGTCCAAGCTTATCAGATTTTTACAGAAAGTGGTCTCATTTACTGTAAAATCACAGTTTTTAACTTACCGCACACAAGAAGCCTATATTTTGCACATCACAAAACACCATAAAGAATAAAATATTGAATTCATTTGGAGTTTTTTGACTGAAATCAATCATAAAGCATATCTAGAACATTTTCACACCATTTGTTTGCTAAGAAAGTCACTTTTTCTAAAAACAGAACAATTCCCATACGTGCGGATATGTAAAGAGAGCCATGATTTCTTAGTTTCAACTAAACATATGCAAAGTGCTGAAAAAGTTAAACCGGATGTAATATAGCATTTTAAATTGAATGAAAGCTCTGCTATAAAGTTATTCTTACTAAAACTAAAAACTATAGACTTCTGAATCCACTGTTTCTCATATTAAAGACAAAGTCTAATTGAATGTCCAAATTTGGTTAAAAAGTACCATTTAAGCAAAAAATGAATGGTAGCTTTAGCAAATCATGAAAAAAGTTTTAAAATTCTTCATAAAGTGGTCAACAATGTGGTTTTCAATGGAATGAAACAGATAAAAAACACTTATTTGATATTCAACTTTACTATAAAAACCAGTACTCAGGTCTCAGTCTTGTATTGTTTTTCCCATAGACTTCAATAGTACACCTGAGATTTTCGGAATTTTTTTAAAAATACTTAAAACAATTCAATAAAACTTTTGCTATATTTTTTTCAATAAAAGAAGTCTCAAAAGACATTTTGAAGGGGGAAATTAAAAAAAGTGCCACGAACTTTGGTACACCACAGAAGTTTGAACTAAAAATATTTTTTTCTACTTACACTTTAACTTCAAAAAGCAAAAATACCCCCCTTTTCATGAATACTTTTTTATTTGAAAATGCAATTTTCTCATTTCTAAAAGTTAATGATGTCATAATGTGATGTCTTACCATCAATAAGAGCCAAAAGTTAGAAACAAATGCTTGAAAATTAATGCTGCAAACAACACAGAGAAAAGGCACTATATTTTAATAGCATCCATGTTTTGACGTCCACCCGCACAAGAACTTACAATACAAGACTGGTACCTATAGAACAACAGGAAACCAAGCTCAGAGCACTTACTCATAAGATAAAAAGAATATGATTGCGTTGGAATATTAGACATAACTTTTTAAGGTCTTTCCCTTTACAAAGGATATATTTAATTTTCATTCTTTTACATTATTGTTGCAAAATAATGTTTAACGTTATGAAAAGAATAATTGCGAGATCAACAATTTAAAAAAGTATTTTGTATAAATACATGAATAAATAAATACTAGTATATAAAAGCTTTTGACTGAAAATATATGCCAAATCAGGATTTGGAATAAAAATTTCGGTATAAAAAACACTTATAAATTATATATCCAAAAGATACGAAATCGGCTTTAAATCTTGGATATAGTTAAAAAAAACAGATTATACGTAAAATAAACTCAATGTTAAACCATACATATCTGGTGTCAAATTTTGGATATAGGCCAAAAACACTCATTATATATCCAATAAACTCAAAATTGAAGCTATGCAACTTGTATTAAATCTCAGATTTTATGGAAAAATAAACGCACTATACACGCAATAAACTAAAAATTTACAATTACTACTATCTGTATAAATTTGGGATTTATAATTAGTAGCAACCAAGAAATATTTGCATTAAATTAAAAATTTATTTGAAATTTACACATAATGCAACTTATTGTAAATTTAAGATATAATTACATTTAAGTCAAACGTATATTCGACTCAAACTAGAAATTTAAACGAGGTTTATGGGAGGCTTAAACTATGACAAAACTCAGGAATTTAATCATTTGACTAAACTATAATAAAACTTGGTCTAAACTGGAAATTTAATATGATGTTACATGTAAACTGTAACCTACTAACATAAATTTAGAATTTAGACCTAGTTTAAGACCAGTTTAATGGCAGATTAAATTGGATGTTTCATGCAGTGTGAAAATTAACGAAATGTCTAATAAATCTTTTATTTTATATAGTGTCATAATTCCCTTTGTGATCGATGTTCAGTAAAACATGGAATAGCCATTTTTTAAATAGAAGTACTAGTCTGTTATTCACAACTTTTAATTTTTTTTCTTGAAACTTAATGAAATCGCAAAATCTTTTTAACAAATTGTCTTTATGTATCTGATGTTAAACAAGAACTGCGAGAAAGCTGACTGATGATTCCCCTGCTTCATAATGGAATCTATATGTAGAAAAAAATAAAGTTCAATTCTCTCGCTTGATTGATATCCAAAATCAAAAACAAGTTTCATCAGCATGTTTATACACAGTATACATACTTCATGTTAAGTTCAATCAAAAACCATTGGCCAGTTACAAAGAAATTGTACTTAAAAGATTTATATAAAAAAATATCTTCCCTGAAAGATATCACAGCGCAATTTTTAATGCTATACTTCAAAATCCAAAAGGTGCTTAATAAGAAATTGTGCTTAAAAGAGAGGCGCACATAGTCCGACAGACAGAATGGTCATTATCCTTTATTCTTCATTTTTTTGCAACTCAATTTGGATTTTTATAGTCGTGACTATCGTGTCTTCTTTGCACATATTCCATATTCTTTCGTTTTTAATATAACGGAATACTCCTCTGCAGCGACTATTTAAGACACGCTGTGTGCCATGGGTCATCAAGCCCATGACACACTACCGCCCGTGTTAGCTGCTCGAGCGAACACGGTACGAAAACCATCGTTTTCGCTGGAACAGTGCCCGTCTTGCACCATGCGGAGGTACTGGTCGGAATTTGCAAGAATTTTTTTGTCTTAAACTCTTTAACTATATACACGGCCACCAATCGCGCAAACTCATATCCAAATGCTATGAAAGAATTTACGTTAGCGGGACATCCGGATATGAGTGAGCGGAACTTTTTCCTTTCGACTGGAATGTAAGTAACCTTTATTCTCTCTTATTTTTGCATATATTAATAAAAATCGAATGTCATTCGACGTAGTTTAATTGTTCTAGTCCAGTATAAAAAACCCCAGTGTAGACACCAAGCCATTTCTAAAAAAAATAAGATATTCTGTGTTTACGCCCTGCAATTTTGAGGGGTCGGTTCGTAAAAGGGTTCATTACATAGCTCCAGTGATGCAGTTGTACCATGTTTTTTGTTTCTAAAGAGTTTTAAAGGACAACAAAAGACGAGGCTGTTCTCAGAATCCACACTATCAATAAGAATGAATGGAAATCGACACAAAAATGCAAAAATATGAGTTTGCGGGACCTACTATGAGTTAGCACACCGGCTATGAGTTAGCGACACTTACAAGTGTGATGCAGTTGTTGTTACAATAGTCATTTATGTACAGCATTAAGCATTTAATTAAAAAAAACTTAAGTCTACCTCGTGTACACTGAACATACTAAAGGTTAGAAAAAGGTTTTCGCATTGGTGACCTACGTAAACCCGTATCTTTATACCTTTTTCTATTTACACATAAGGAGAAATCGCTGTCATAAAAGAAAAGTTTTAGTACAGCAATTAAAAAATTATTTGTTATATTTTAAAGAAAATAAACCGCTGGTCATGTTGAAGACTGCTGGCTGTTTTCCATTGCGGATGTTTAAATTGCAGTGGTTAATGTAGGTTGTGTCGCGTACACCTATTCCACATCTCTTTATCTACCATTATTTTGTAGATTTGAACATGGGCATTTTCAAAGGAAAAGGGAAACTTAATCGGCTCATTCTATCAAAGGTGAAGGCATCAACCTACTGCAAAAGAAAACGTTTGTAATAGTTTCATCATGCAGGAGGGAAACACCAATGTCATCATGGTCACATTCTTTTTCAGACTCACTAAAAAGAACTCTTTTCCGTTTGATATTCGGACCGGGAGATTTTGTTATAAAATTAACAATAGAGTCAATGTCAGGCCACATTGAACACTGTGGTTTAGGTCTCGGGCTTTTAAATGGCGTTGACGAATTCTTCGAGAAACATGACCTCTGGGCTAGAGTAGATTTAAACGGAGATGGTGACACAACATGTATGGGACGTTTTCTTTTGCAGTAGGTTGATGCCTTCACCTTTGATAGAATGAGCCGATTAAGTTTCCCTTTTCCTTTGAAAATGCCCATGTTCAAACCTACAAAATAATGGTAGATAAAGAGATGTGGAATAGGTGTACGCGACACAACCTACATTAACCACTGCAATTTAAACATCCGCAATGGAAAACAGCCAGCAGTCTTCAACATGACCAACGGTTTATTTTCTTTAAAATATAACAAATAATTTTTTAATTGCTGTACTAAAACTTTTCTTTTATGACAGCGATTTCTCCTTATGTGTAAATAGAAAAAAAGTATAAAAATACAGGTTTACGTAGGTCACCAATGCGAAAACCTCTTTCTAACCTTTAGTATGTTCAGTGTACACGAGGAAGACTTAAGTTTTTTTTTAATTAAATGCTTAATGCTGTACATAAATGACTATTGTAACAACAACTGCATCACACTTGTAAGTGTCGCTAACTCATAGCCGGTGTGCTAACTCATAGTAGGTCCCGCAAACTCATATTTTTGCATTTTTGTGTCGATTTTCCTTCATTCTTATTGATAGTGTGGATTCTGAGAACAGCCTCGTCTTTTGTTGTCCTTTAAAACTCATTAGAAACAAAAACATGGTACAACTGCATCACTGGAGCTATGTAATAAACCCTTTTACGAACCGACCCCTCAAAATTGCAGGGCGTAAACACAGAATATCTTATTTTTTTTAGAAATGGCTTGGTGTCTACACTTGGGGTTTTTATACTGGACTAGAACAATTAAACTACGTCGAATGACATTCGATTTTTATTAATATATGCAAAAATAAGAGAGAATAAAGGTTACTTACATTCCAGTCGAAAGGAAAAAGTTCCGCTCACTCATATCCGGATGTCCCGCTAACGTAAATTCTTTCATAGCATTTGGATATGAGTTTGCGCGATTGGTGGCCGTGATATACTTTTTGAATATTATTCGCTCCTCTTTAAACCTGAAAATATAAAAGTGTATTTCCCAAATCTTCAAAACCACTAAACATAGCATCTGCGCTTTATAAAGAAAAAAAAATACATGAGTCAAATACCTAAAAATGAAATGTACACTTCAAAACCAATTAAAAATAGCATAAAGAAGGGTATTTTTACCAACAGTGCGCATTGTGATTGCGGCTCTTCTGATACAACTTGTCAAATAATGCATTTGTCCCAATCGTGTGAATAAAACCCCCTTTTTGGGCTTGATGGCCCAATTTTAACATGACTACTAATAATATATAACTGAATTCATTGATTACGGCGCTTTTGACCTTTGAAATATGAAGACACAAGAAAAAGAGTAAATTCGAATGGAAATCACCACAATAACAAATCAACAAATCAAAACCACACAAAAAACACAAAATATCGTTATTTGAAACAAAACTTGCATTTTAGAAATACAGGGTTGAATTCAGTAAATATGCATACGTCATTAAGATCCGCCCCTTTGTAGGAGAGCTTTCTGGTACGTAATTGACATTTTTGAGCTCCAGGATTGGTTGATAATTTTTCAAATAATTTTTTAAAAAATCTCTAGTATATGAACAAACTCCAAAACATAAAAAAGTTTCATTAAAAGTACATTTTGATTTTTTGCCAGTGCATTTATTGAGGTATGGGTATTAAAGGAATTTACTGCGAAATTACAATGTTTACAAACAGTGACATGTGAAAAGCCAAAATATGCCGCATAGGTATATGGTTTTATTAGTGCAAAAGAACCTACTACATCTTATCTTCATCGAATGAAATATGAAAGATTTGGCATTTTAAAGATGAAATTTCTATGAATTTATTTCTAAAGTTGGTAATGCATTAAATCCAATGGGGCTTTCAATACTGGATTCAACCCTATACCTGAGGTAAATTATGAATGAATATTTTGATATTTTTAAGCTTCTTGGAACTTTTCTTCTATGTTTGCATAGATATAAGTGAAAGCAAAGTAAATTTGACAAACTGCACACCCAGGTTTACTAAAAAAACTGCTGAATCAGCATTTTTACATATTTTCTATGAATTTAGCCCATGTAATTTAACAAGACATGGAAATCATAATTATTTCAAAACAATTGATTTTTAATCTTGAAATTTATATTGATGTATATTCATTCTTACTTTTCGCAAGCTCAGGTCATTCCACGGTTGCTATTTTTTTGTCGCGACACTTGCGAAATGTCTCAGATCTTTACAAATTTAGTCCGCCATGGGAGTCCGGATAAAAAAATTGATATAGTCAAAATATTTTCTAACTTAAAGTCATGTTTGTCAGTATCTCCTTCCTTTTATCTTAATTATGTCATACATTCCCTGAAAACCTGTATATTGTTTTGATACAATTCATATTCTATTAAAAAAGAGGCTCCAGGAGGCCATTTTTCTCTCAAAAAGTCTCAGTTGTTAAGTTAAGAACTAGTCTTGTTTACTAATTACTGGTAAAATTTTGAGATTATTGTACTAGAATGAATGAAACACTAATATTCTTACAAATAATATGCATAACTTCTTATAAATGACATCTTTCTTGTGTTCTGTAGTGGATTGTGTGTTAGACACCTGCATTTTGATATTTCATATAGAGCCTTAAGGTCATGAAATGGTAGTTTGTATTTGTTTTTATATGTTCAAAAGGAATTTAATTTGTAAAATCTGACTCTTGTTTTCTTCTTTTGTGTAAAACATAACAAAAATGGTCCAAAATACAGAAATTGGTTCATTTTAGGCATACTGTAAAACATGGTCTGGCATGTACATCATTTCTTTATATATTCTTCTATAGTGCATCTTTGAGTGGTTTCAGGTGGCTAATTATGAGAGATAACATGCACTTCTTTATTTAATGGCTTTTATTCATCATGTTTTACAATTCTAGGCAGACTGAGAGTATTTATAGACAGAAATACTTAGATGAAGTCAGATATTTCAAAATGCATTTTTCTGCAATATGGACACACACTTTCATGAACCTGGCAAAATACCAGAAAGAGGAATAGGTGGAAGGCCATACAATGAAAACAAAGAGTATTCATCAGAATATAGCAAATCATAGTTTATTTAAGAATTTGAAGAAAACTCTTTCCTTATAGGGTTGAATTCAGTAAATATGCATACGTCATTAAGATCCGCCCCTTTGTAGGAGAGCTTTCTGGTACGTAATTGACATTTTTGAGCTCCAGGATTGGTTGATAATTTTTCAAATAATTTTTTAAAAAATCTCTAGTATATGAACAAACTCCAAAACATAAAAAAGTTTCATTAAAAGTACATTTTGATTTTTTGCCAGTGCATTTATTGAGGTATGGGTATTAAAGGAATTTACTGCGAAATTACAATGTTTACAAACAGTGACATGTGAAAAGCCAAAATATGCCGCATAGGTATATGGTTTTATTAGTGCAAAAGAACCTACTACATCTTATCTTCATCGAATGAAATATGAAAGATTTGGCATTTTAAAGATGAAATTTCTATGAATTTATTTCTAAAGTTGGTAATGCATTAAATCCAATGGGGCTTTCAATACTGGATTCAACCCTATACCTGAGGTAAATTATGAATGAATATTTTGATATTTTTAAGCTTCTTGGAACTTTTCTTCTATGTTTGCATAGATATAAGTGAAAGCAAAGTAAATTTGACAAACTGCACACCCAGGTTTACTAAAAAAACTGCTGAATCAGCATTTTTACATATTTTCTATGAATTTAGCCCATGTAATTTAACAAGACATGGAAATCATAATTATTTCAAAACAATTGATTTTTAATCTTGAAATTTATATTGATGTATATTCATTCTTACTTTTCGCAAGCTCAGGTCATTCCACGGTTGCTATTTTTTTGTCGCGACACTTGCGAAATGTCTCAGATCTTTACAAATTTAGTCCGCCATGGGAGTCCGGATAAAAAAATTGATATAGTCAAAATATTTTCTAACTTAAAGTCATGTTTGTCAGTATCTCCTTCCTTTTATCTTAATTATGTCATACATTCCCTGAAAACCTGTATATTGTTTTGATACAATTCATATTCTATTAAAAAAGAGGCTCCAGGAGGCCATTTTTCTCTCAAAAAGTCTCAGTTGTTAAGTTAAGAACTAGTCTTGTTTACTAATTACTGGTAAAATTTTGAGATTATTGTACTAGAATGAATGAAACACTAATATTCTTACAAATAATATGCATAACTTCTTATAAATGACATCTTTCTTGTGTTCTGTAGTGGATTGTGTGTTAGACACCTGCATTTTGATATTTCATATAGAGCCTTAAGGTCATGAAATGGTAGTTTGTATTTGTTTTTATATGTTCAAAAGGAATTTAATTTGTAAAATCTGACTCTTGTTTTCTTCTTTTGTGTAAAACATAACAAAAATGGTCCAAAATACAGAAATTGGTTCATTTTAGGCATACTGTAAAACATGGTCTGGCATGTACATCATTTCTTTATATATTCTTCTATAGTGCATCTTTGAGTGGTTTCAGGTGGCTAATTATGAGAGATAACATGCACTTCTTTATTTAATGGCTTTTATTCATCATGTTTTACAATTCTAGGCAGACTGAGAGTATTTATAGACAGAAATACTTAGATGAAGTCAGATATTTCAAAATGCATTTTTCTGCAATATGGACACACACTTTCATGAACCTGGCAAAATACCAGAAAGAGGAATAGGTGGAAGGCCATACAATGAAAACAAAGAGTATTCATCAGAATATAGCAAATCATAGTTTATTTAAGAATTTGAAGAAAACTCTTTCCTTATAGGGTTGAATTCAGTAAATATGCATACGTCATTAAGATCCGCCCCTTTGTAGGAGAGCTTTCTGGTACGTAATTGACATTTTTGAGCTCCAGGATTGGTTGATAATTTTTCAAATAATTTTTTAAAAAATCTCTAGTATATGAACAAACTCCAAAACATAAAAAAGTTTCATTAAAAGTACATTTTGATTTTTTGCCAGTGCATTTATTGAGGTATGGGTATTAAAGGAATTTACTGCGAAATTACAATGTTTACAAACAGTGACATGTGAAAAGCCAAAATATGCCGCATAGGTATATGGTTTTATTAGTGCAAAAGAACCTACTACATCTTATCTTCATCGAATGAAATATGAAAGATTTGGCATTTTAAAGATGAAATTTCTATGAATTTATTTCTAAAGTTGGTAATGCATTAAATCCAATGGGGCTTTCAATACTGGATTCAACCCTATACCTGAGGTAAATTATGAATGAATATTTTGATATTTTTAAGCTTCTTGGAACTTTTCTTCTATGTTTGCATAGATATAAGTGAAAGCAAAGTAAATTTGACAAACTGCACACCCAGGTTTACTAAAAAAACTGCTGAATCAGCATTTTTACATATTTTCTATGAATTTAGCCCATGTAATTTAACAAGACATGGAAATCATAATTATTTCAAAACAATTGATTTTTAATCTTGAAATTTATATTGATGTATATTCATTCTTACTTTTCGCAAGCTCAGGTCATTCCACGGTTGCTATTTTTTTGTCGCGACACTTGCGAAATGTCTCAGATCTTTACAAATTTAGTCCGCCATGGGAGTCCGGATAAAAAAATTGATATAGTCAAAATATTTTCTAACTTAAAGTCATGTTTGTCAGTATCTCCTTCCTTTTATCTTAATTATGTCATACATTCCCTGAAAACCTGTATATTGTTTTGATACAATTCATATTCTATTAAAAAAGAGGCTCCAGGAGGCCATTTTTCTCTCAAAAAGTCTCAGTTGTTAAGTTAAGAACTAGTCTTGTTTACTAATTACTGGTAAAATTTTGAGATTATTGTACTAGAATGAATGAAACACTAATATTCTTACAAATAATATGCATAACTTCTTATAAATGACATCTTTCTTGTGTTCTGTAGTGGATTGTGTGTTAGACACCTGCATTTTGATATTTCATATAGAGCCTTTAGGTCATGAAATGGTAGTTTGTATTTGTTTTTATATGTTCAAAAGGAATTTAATTTGTAAAATCTGACTCTTGTTTTCTTCTTTTGTGTAAAACATAACAAAAATGGTCCAAAATACAGAAATTGGTTCATTTTAGGCATACTGTAAAACATGGTCTGGCATGTACATCATTTCTTTATATATTCTTCTATAGTGCATCTTTGAGTGGTTTCAGGTGGCTAATTATGAGAGATAACATGCACTTCTTTATTTAATGGCTTTTATTCATCATGTTTTACAATTCTAGGCAGACTGAGAGTATTTATAGACAGAAATACTTAGATGAAGTCAGATATTTCAAAATGCATTTTTCTGCAATATGGACACACACTTTCATGAACCTGGCAAAATACCAGAAAGAGGAATAGGTGGAAGGCCATACAATGAAAACAAAGAGTATTCATCAGAATATAGCAAATCATAGTTTATTTAAGAATTTGAAGAAAACTCTTTCCTTATAGGGTTGAATTCAGTAAATATGCATACGTCATTAAGATCCGCCCCTTTGTAGGAGAGCTTTCTGGTACGTAATTGACATTTTTGAGCTCCAGGATTGGTTGATAATTTTTCAAATAATTTTTTAAAAAATCTCTAGTATATGAACAAACTCCAAAACATAAAAAAGTTTCATTAAAAGTACATTTTGATTTTTTGCCAGTGCATTTATTGAGGTATGGGTATTAAAGGAATTTACTGCGAAATTACAATGTTTACAAACAGTGACATGTGAAAAGCCAAAATATGCCGCATAGGTATATGGTTTTATTAGTGCAAAAGAACCTACTACATCTTATCTTCATCGAATGAAATATGAAAGATTTGGCATTTTAAAGATGAAATTTCTATGAATTTATTTCTAAAGTTGGTAATGCATTAAATCCAATGGGGCTTTCAATACTGGATTCAACCCTATACCTGAGGTAAATTATGAATGAATATTTTGATATTTTTAAGCTTCTTGGAACTTTTCTTCTATGTTTGCATAGATATAAGTGAAAGCAAAGTAAATTTGACAAACTGCACACCCAGGTTTACTAAAAAAACTGCTGAATCAGCATTTTTACATATTTTCTATGAATTTAGCCCATGTAATTTAACAAGACATGGAAATCATAATTATTTCAAAACAATTGATTTTTAATCTTGAAATTTATATTGATGTATATTCATTCTTACTTTTCGCAAGCTCAGGTCATTCCACGGTTGCTATTTTTTTGTCGCGACACTTGCGAAATGTCTCAGATCTTTACAAATTTAGTCCGCCATGGGAGTCCGGATAAAAAAATTGATATAGTCAAAATATTTTCTAACTTAAAGTCATGTTTGTCAGTATCTCCTTCCTTTTATCTTAATTATGTCATACATTCCCTGAAAACCTGTATATTGTTTTGATACAATTCATATTCTATTAAAAAAGAGGCTCCAGGAGGCCATTTTTCTCTCAAAAAGTCTCAGTTGTTAAGTTAAGAACTAGTCTTGTTTACTAATTACTGGTAAAATTTTGAGATTATTGTACTAGAATGAATGAAACACTAATATTCTTACAAATAATATGCATAACTTCTTATAAATGACATCTTTCTTGTGTTCTGTAGTGGATTGTGTGTTAGACACCTGCATTTTGATATTTCATATAGAGCCTTAAGGTCATGAAATGGTAGTTTGTATTTGTTTTTATATGTTCAAAAGGAATTTAATTTGTAAAATCTGACTCTTGTTTTCTTCTTTTGTGTAAAACATAACAAAAATGGTCCAAAATACAGAAATTGGTTCATTTTAGGCATACTGTAAAACATGGTCTGGCATGTACATCATTTCTTTATATATTCTTCTATAGTGCATCTTTGAGTGGTTTCAGGTGGCTAATTATGAGAGATAACATGCACTTCTTTATTTAATGGCTTTTATTCATCATGTTTTACAATTCTAGGCAGACTGAGAGTATTTATAGACAGAAATACTTAGATGAAGTCAGATATTTCAAAATGCATTTTTCTGCAATATGGACACACACTTTCATGAACCTGGCAAAATACCAGAAAGAGGAATAGGTGGAAGGCCATACAATGAAAACAAAGAGTATTCATCAGAATATAGCAAATCATAGTTTATTTAAGAATTTGAAGAAAACTCTTTCCTTATAGGGTTGAATTCAGTAAATATGCATACGTCATTAAGATCCGCCCCTTTGTAGGAGAGCTTTCTGGTACGTAATTGACATTTTTGAGCTCCAGGATTGGTTGATAATTTTTCAAATAATTTTTTAAAAAATCTCTAGTATATGAACAAACTCCAAAACATAAAAAAGTTTCATTAAAAGTACATTTTGATTTTTTGCCAGTGCATTTATTGAGGTATGGGTATTAAAGGAATTTACTGCGAAATTACAATGTTTACAAACAGTGACATGTGAAAAGCCAAAATATGCCGCATAGGTATATGGTTTTATTAGTGCAAAAGAACCTACTACATCTTATCTTCATCGAATGAAATATGAAAGATTTGGCATTTTAAAGATGAAATTTCTATGAATTTATTTCTAAAGTTGGTAATGCATTAAATCCAATGGGGCTTTCAATACTGGATTCAACCCTATACCTGAGGTAAATTATGAATGAATATTTTGATATTTTTAAGCTTCTTGGAACTTTTCTTCTATGTTTGCATAGATATAAGTGAAAGCAAAGTAAATTTGACAAACTGCACACCCAGGTTTACTAAAAAAACTGCTGAATCAGCATTTTTACATATTTTCTATGAATTTAGCCCATGTAATTTAACAAGACATGGAAATCATAATTATTTCAAAACAATTGATTTTTAATCTTGAAATTTATATTGATGTATATTCATTCTTACTTTTCGCAAGCTCAGGTCATTCCACGGTTGCTATTTTTTTGTCGCGACACTTGCGAAATGTCTCAGATCTTTACAAATTTAGTCCGCCATGGGAGTCCGGATAAAAAAATTGATATAGTCAAAATATTTTCTAACTTAAAGTCATGTTTGTCAGTATCTCCTTCCTTTTATCTTAATTATGTCATACATTCCCTGAAAACCTGTATATTGTTTTGATACAATTCATATTCTATTAAAAAAGAGGCTCCAGGAGGCCATTTTTCTCTCAAAAAGTCTCAGTTGTTAAGTTAAGAACTAGTCTTGTTTACTAATTACTGGTAAAATTTTGAGATTATTGTACTAGAATGAATGAAACACTAATATTCTTACAAATAATATGCATAACTTCTTATAAATGACATCTTTCTTGTGTTCTGTAGTGGATTGTGTGTTAGACACCTGCATTTTGATATTTCATATAGAGCCTTAAGGTCATGAAATGGTAGTTTGTATTTGTTTTTATATGTTCAAAAGGAATTTAATTTGTAAAATCTGACTCTTGTTTTCTTCTTTTGTGTAAAACATAACAAAAATGGTCCAAAATACAGAAATTGGTTCATTTTAGGCATACTGTAAAACATGGTCTGGCATGTACATCATTTCTTTATATATTCTTCTATAGTGCATCTTTGAGTGGTTTCAGGTGGCTAATTATGAGAGATAACATGCACTTCTTTATTTAATGGCTTTTATTCATCATGTTTTACAATTCTAGGCAGACTGAGAGTATTTATAGACAGAAATACTTAGATGAAGTCAGATATTTCAAAATGCATTTTTCTGCAATATGGACACACACTTTCATGAACCTGGCAAAATACCAGAAAGAGGAATAGGTGGAAGGCCATACAATGAAAACAAAGAGTATTCATCAGAATATAGCAAATCATAGTTTATTTAAGAATTTGAAGAAAACTCTTTCCTTATAGGGTTGAATTCAGTAAATATGCATACGTCATTAAGATCCGCCCCTTTGTAGGAGAGCTTTCTGGTACGTAATTGACATTTTTGAGCTCCAGGATTGGTTGATAATTTTTCAAATAATTTTTTAAAAAATCTCTAGTATATGAACAAACTCCAAAACATAAAAAAGTTTCATTAAAAGTACATTTTGATTTTTTGCCAGTGCATTTATTGAGGTATGGGTATTAAAGGAATTTACTGCGAAATTACAATGTTTACAAACAGTGACATGTGAAAAGCCAAAATATGCCGCATAGGTATATGGTTTTATTAGTGCAAAAGAACCTACTACATCTTATCTTCATCGAATGAAATATGAAAGATTTGGCATTTTAAAGATGAAATTTCTATGAATTTATTTCTAAAGTTGGTAATGCATTAAATCCAATGGGGCTTTCAATACTGGATTCAACCCTATACCTGAGGTAAATTATGAATGAATATTTTGATATTTTTAAGCTTCTTGGAACTTTTCTTCTATGTTTGCATAGATATAAGTGAAAGCAAAGTAAATTTGACAAACTGCACACCCAGGTTTACTAAAAAAACTGCTGAATCAGCATTTTTACATATTTTCTATGAATTTAGCCCATGTAATTTAACAAGACATGGAAATCATAATTATTTCAAAACAATTGATTTTTAATCTTGAAATTTATATTGATGTATATTCATTCTTACTTTTCGCAAGCTCAGGTCATTCCACGGTTGCTATTTTTTTGTCGCGACACTTGCGAAATGTCTCAGATCTTTACAAATTTAGTCCGCCATGGGAGTCCGGATAAAAAAATTGATATAGTCAAAATATTTTCTAACTTAAAGTCATGTTTGTCAGTATCTCCTTCCTTTTATCTTAATTATGTCATACATTCCCTGAAAACCTGTATATTGTTTTGATACAATTCATATTCTATTAAAAAAGAGGCTCCAGGAGGCCATTTTTCTCTCAAAAAGTCTCAGTTGTTAAGTTAAGAACTAGTCTTGTTTACTAATTACTGGTAAAATTTTGAGATTATTGTACTAGAATGAATGAAACACTAATATTCTTACAAATAATATGCATAACTTCTTATAAATGACATCTTTCTTGTGTTCTGTAGTGGATTGTGTGTTAGACACCTGCATTTTGATATTTCATATAGAGCCTTAAGGTCATGAAATGGTAGTTTGTATTTGTTTTTATATGTTCAAAAGGAATTTAATTTGTAAAATCTGACTCTTGTTTTCTTCTTTTGTGTAAAACATAACAAAAATGGTCCAAAATACAGAAATTGGTTCATTTTAGGCATACTGTAAAACATGGTCTGGCATGTACATCATTTCTTTATATATTCTTCTATAGTGCATCTTTGAGTGGTTTCAGGTGGCTAATTATGAGAGATAACATGCACTTCTTTATTTAATGGCTTTTATTCATCATGTTTTACAATTCTAGGCAGACTGAGAGTATTTATAGACAGAAATACTTAGATGAAGTCAGATATTTCAAAATGCATTTTTCTGCAATATGGACACACACTTTCATGAACCTGGCAAAATACCAGAAAGAGGAATAGGTGGAAGGCCATACAATGAAAACAAAGAGTATTCATCAGAATATAGCAAATCATAGTTTATTTAAGAATTTGAAGAAAACTCTTTCCTTATAGGGTTGAATTCAGTAAATATGCATACGTCATTAAGATCCGCCCCTTTGTAGGAGAGCTTTCTGGTACGTAATTGACATTTTTGAGCTCCAGGATTGGTTGATAATTTTTCAAATAATTTTTTAAAAAATCTCTAGTATATGAACAAACTCCAAAACATAAAAAAGTTTCATTAAAAGTACATTTTGATTTTTTGCCAGTGCATTTATTGAGGTATGGGTATTAAAGGAATTTACTGCGAAATTACAATGTTTACAAACAGTGACATGTGAAAAGCCAAAATATGCCGCATAGGTATATGGTTTTATTAGTGCAAAAGAACCTACTACATCTTATCTTCATCGAATTAAATATGAAAGATTTGGCATTTTAAAGATGAAATTTCTATGAATTTATTTCTAAAGTTGGTAATGCATTAAATCCAATGGGGCTTTCAATACTGGATTCAACCCTATACCTGAGGTAAATTATGAATGAATATTTTGATATTTTTAAGCTTCTTGGAACTTTTCTTCTATGTTTGCATAGATATAAGTGAAAGCAAAGTAAATTTGACAAACTGCACACCCAGGTTTACTAAAAAAACTGCTGAATCAGCATTTTTACATATTTTCTATGAATTTAGCCCATGTAATTTAACAAGACATGGAAATCATAATTATTTCAAAACAATTGATTTTTAATCTTGAAATTTATATTGATGTATATTCATTCTTACTTTTCGCAAGCTCAGGTCATTCCACGGTTGCTATTTTTTTGTCGCGACACTTGCGAAATGTCTCAGATCTTTACAAATTTAGTCCGCCATGGGAGTCCGGATAAAAAAATTGATATAGTCAAAATATTTTCTAACTTAAAGTCATGTTTGTCAGTATCTCCTTCCTTTTATCTTAATTATGTCATACATTCCCTGAAAACCTGTATATTGTTTTGATACAATTCATATTCTATTAAAAAAGAGGCTCCAGGAGGCCATTTTTCTCTCAAAAAGTCTCAGTTGTTAAGTTAAGAACTAGTCTTGTTTACTAATTACTGGTAAAATTTTGAGATTATTGTACTAGAATGAATGAAACACTAATATTCTTACAAATAATATGCATAACTTCTTATAAATGACATCTTTCTTGTGTTCTGTAGTGGATTGTGTGTTAGACACCTGCATTTTGATATTTCATATAGAGCCTTAAGGTCATGAAATGGTAGTTTGTATTTGTTTTTATATGTTCAAAAG
Organism: Arcuatula senhousia; assembly: GCA_963971305.1. Lineage (NCBI taxonomy): Eukaryota > Metazoa > Mollusca > Bivalvia > Mytilida > Mytilidae > Arcuatula > Arcuatula senhousia. The sequence goes on along the minus strand of OZ020308.1, from coordinate 29,671,138 downwards.
GAATTTAATTTGTAAAATCTGACTCTTGTTTTCTTCTTTTGTGTAAAACATAACAAAAATGGTCCAAAATACAGAAATTGGTTCATTTTAGGCATACTGTAAAACATGGTCTGGCATGTACATCATTTCTTTATATATTCTTCTATAGTGCATCTTTGAGTGGTTTCAGGTGGCTAATTATGAGAGATAACATGCACTTCTTTATTTAATGGCTTTTATTCATCATGTTTTACAATTCTAGGCAGACTGAGAGTATTTATAGACAGAAATACTTAGATGAAGTCAGATATTTCAAAATGCATTTTTCTGCAATATGGACACACACTTTCATGAACCTGGCAAAATACCAGAAAGAGGAATAGGTGGAAGGCCATACAATGAAAACAAAGAGTATTCATCAGAATATAGCAAATCATAGTTTATTTAAGAATTTGAAGAAAACTCTTTCCTTATAGGGTTGAATTCAGTAAATATGCATACGTCATTAAGATCCGCCCCTTTGTAGGAGAGCTTTCTGGTACGTAATTGACATTTTTGAGCTCCAGGATTGGTTGATAATTTTTCAAATAATTTTTTAAAAAATCTCTAGTATATGAACAAACTCCAAAACATAAAAAAGTTTCATTAAAAGTACATTTTGATTTTTTGCCAGTGCATTTATTGAGGTATGGGTATTAAAGGAATTTACTGCGAAATTACAATGTTTACAAACAGTGACATGTGAAAAGCCAAAATATGCCGCATAGGTATATGGTTTTATTAGTGCAAAAGAACCTACTACATCTTATCTTCATCGAATTAAATATGAAAGATTTGGCATTTTAAAGATGAAATTTCTATGAATTTATTTCTAAAGTTGGTAATGCATTAAATCCAATGGGGCTTTCAATACTGGATTCAACCCTATACCTGAGGTAAATTATGAATGAATATTTTGATATTTTTAAGCTTCTTGGAACTTTTCTTCTATGTTTGCATAGATATAAGTGAAAGCAAAGTAAATTTGACAAACTGCACACCCAGGTTTACTAAAAAAACTGCTGAATCAGCATTTTTACATATTTTCTATGAATTTAGCCCATGTAATTTAACAAGACATGGAAATCATAATTATTTCAAAACAATTGATTTTTAATCTTGAAATTTATATTGATGTATATTCATTCTTACTTTTCGCAAGCTCAGGTCATTCCACGGTTGCTATTTTTTTGTCGCGACACTTGCGAAATGTCTCAGATCTTTACAAATTTAGTCCGCCATGGGAGTCCGGATAAAAAAATTGATATAGTCAAAATATTTTCTAACTTAAAGTCATGTTTGTCAGTATCTCCTTCCTTTTATCTTAATTATGTCATACATTCCCTGAAAACCTGTATATTGTTTTGATACAATTCATATTCTATTAAAAAAGAGGCTCCAGGAGGCCATTTTTCTCTCAAAAAGTCTCAGTTGTTAAGTTAAGAACTAGTCTTGTTTACTAATTACTGGTAAAATTTTGAGATTATTGTACTAGAATGAATGAAACACTAATATTCTTACAAATAATATGCATAACTTCTTATAAATGACATCTTTCTTGTGTTCTGTAGTGGATTGTGTGTTAGACACCTGCATTTTGATATTTCATATAGAGCCTTAAGGTCATGAAATGGTAGTTTGTATTTGTTTTTATATGTTCAAAAGGAATTTAATTTGTAAAATCTGACTCTTGTTTTCTTCTTTTGTGTAAAACATAACAAAAATGGTCCAAAATACAGAAATTGGTTCATTTTAGGCATACTGTAAAACATGGTCTGGCATGTACATCATTTCTTTATATATTCTTCTATAGTGCATCTTTGAGTGGTTTCAGGTGGCTAATTATGAGAGATAACATGCACTTCTTTATTTAATGGCTTTTATTCATCATGTTTTACAATTCTAGGCAGACTGAGAGTATTTATAGACAGAAATACTTAGATGAAGTCAGATATTTCAAAATGCATTTTTCTGCAATATGGACACACACTTTCATGAACCTGGCAAAATACCAGAAAGAGGAATAGGTGGAAGGCCATACAATGAAAACAAAGAGTATTCATCAGAATATAGCAAATCATAGTTTATTTAAGAATTTGAAGAAAACTCTTTCCTTATAGGGTTGAATTCAGTAAATATGCATACGTCATTAAGATCCGCCCCTTTGTAGGAGAGCTTTCTGGTACGTAATTGACATTTTTGAGCTCCAGGATTGGTTGATAATTTTTCAAATAATTTTTTAAAAAATCTCTAGTATATGAACAAACTCCAAAACATAAAAAAGTTTCATTAAAAGTACATTTTGATTTTTTGCCAGTGCATTTATTGAGGTATGGGTATTAAAGGAATTTACTGCGAAATTACAATGTTTACAAACAGTGACATGTGAAAAGCCAAAATATGCCGCATAGGTATATGGTTTTATTAGTGCAAAAGAACCTACTACATCTTATCTTCATCGAATGAAATATGAAAGATTTGGCATTTTAAAGATGAAATTTCTATGAATTTATTTCTAAAGTTGGTAATGCATTAAATCCAATGGGGCTTTCAATACTGGATTCAACCCTATACCTGAGGTAAATTATGAATGAATATTTTGATATTTTTAAGCTTCTTGGAACTTTTCTTCTATGTTTGCATAGATATAAGTGAAAGCAAAGTAAATTTGACAAACTGCACACCCAGGTTTACTAAAAAAACTGCTGAATCAGCATTTTTACATATTTTCTATGAATTTAGCCCATGTAATTTAACAAGACATGGAAATCATAATTATTTCAAAACAATTGATTTTTAATCTTGAAATTTATATTGATGTATATTCATTCTTACTTTTCGCAAGCTCAGGTCATTCCACGGTTGCTATTTTTTTGTCGCGACACTTGCGAAATGTCTCAGATCTTTACAAATTTAGTCCGCCATGGGAGTCCGGATAAAAAAATTGATATAGTCAAAATATTTTCTAACTTAAAGTCATGTTTGTCAGTATCTCCTTCCTTTTATCTTAATTATGTCATACATTCCCTGAAAACCTGTATATTGTTTTGATACAATTCATATTATATTAAAAAAGAGGCTCCAGGAGGCCATTTTTCTCTCAAAAAGTCTCAGTTGTTAAGTTAAGAACTAGTCTTGTTTACTAATTACTGGTAAAATTTTGAGATTATTGTACTAGAATGAATGAAACACTAATATTCTTACAAATAATATGCATAACTTCTTATAAATGACATCTTTCTTGTGTTCTGTAGTGGATTGTGTGTTAGACACCTGCATTTTGATATTTCATATAGAGCCTTAAGGTCATGAAATGGTAGTTTGTATTTGTTTTTATATGTTCAAAAGGAATTTAATTTGTAAAATCTGACTCTTGTTTTCTTCTTTTGTGTAAAACATAACAAAAATGGTCCAAAATACAGAAATTGGTTCATTTTAGGCATACTGTAAAACATGGTCTGGCATGTACATCATTTCTTTATATATTCTTCTATAGTGCATCTTTGAGTGGTTTCAGGTGGCTAATTATGAGAGATAACATGCACTTCTTTATTTAATGGCTTTTATTCATCATGTTTTACAATTCTAGGCAGACTGAGAGTATTTATAGACAGAAATACTTAGATGAAGTCAGATATTTCAAAATGCATTTTTCTGCAATATGGACACACACTTTCATGAACCTGGCAAAATACCAGAAAGAGGAATAGGTGGAAGGCCATACAATGAAAACAAAGAGTATTCATCAGAATATAGCAAATCATAGTTTATTTAAGAATTTGAAGAAAACTCTTTCCTTATAGGGTTGAATTCAGTAAATATGCATACGTCATTAAGATCCGCCCCTTTGTAGGAGAGCTTTCTGGTACGTAATTGACATTTTTGAGCTCCAGGATTGGTTGATAATTTTTCAAATAATTTTTTAAAAAATCTCTAGTATATGAACAAACTCCAAAACATAAAAAAGTTTCATTAAAAGTACATTTTGATTTTTTGCCAGTGCATTTATTGAGGTATGGGTATTAAAGGAATTTACTGCGAAATTACAATGTTTACAAACAGTGACATGTGAAAAGCCAAAATATGCCGCATAGGTATATGGTTTTATTAGTGCAAAAGAACCTACTACATCTTATCTTCATCGAATTAAATATGAAAGATTTGGCATTTTAAAGATGAAATTTCTATGAATTTATTTCTAAAGTTGGTAATGCATTAAATCCAATGGGGCTTTCAATACTGGATTCAACCCTATACCTGAGGTAAATTATGAATGAATATTTTGATATTTTTAAGCTTCTTGGAACTTTTCTTCTATGTTTGCATAGATATAAGTGAAAGCAAAGTAAATTTGACAAACTGCACACCCAGGTTTACTAAAAAAACTGCTGAATCAGCATTTTTACATATTTTCTATGAATTTAGCCCATGTAATTTAACAAGACATGGAAATCATAATTATTTCAAAACAATTGATTTTTAATCTTGAAATTTATATTGATGTATATTCATTCTTACTTTTCGCAAGCTCAGGTCATTCCACGGTTGCTATTTTTTTGTCGCGACACTTGCGAAATGTCTCAGATCTTTACAAATTTAGTCCGCCATGGGAGTCCGGATAAAAAAATTGATATAGTCAAAATATTTTCTAACTTAAAGTCATGTTTGTCAGTATCTCCTTCCTTTTATCTTAATTATGTCATACATTCCCTGAAAACCTGTATATTGTTTTGATACAATTCATATTCTATTAAAAAAGAGGCTCCAGGAGGCCATTTTTCTCTCAAAAAGTCTCAGTTGTTAAGTTAAGAACTAGTCTTGTTTACTAATTACTGGTAAAATTTTGAGATTATTGTACTAGAATGAATGAAACACTAATATTCTTACAAATAATATGCATAACTTCTTATAAATGACATCTTTCTTGTGTTCTGTAGTGGATTGTGTGTTAGACACCTGCATTTTGATATTTCATATAGAGCCTTAAGGTCATGAAATGGTAGTTTGTATTTGTTTTTATATGTTCAAAAGGAATTTAATTTGTAAAATCTGACTCTTGTTTTCTTCTTTTGTGTAAAACATAACAAAAATGGTCCAAAATACAGAAATTGGTTCATTTTAGGCATACTGTAAAACATGGTCTGGCATGTACATCATTTCTTTATATATTTTTCTATAGTGCATCTTTGAGTGGTTTCAGGTGGCTAATTATGAGAGATAACATGCACTTCTTTATTTAATGGCTTTTATTCATCATGTTTTACAATTCTAGGCAGACTGAGAGTATTTATAGACAGAAATACTTAGATGAAGTCAGATATTTCAAAATGCATTTTTCTGCAATATGGACACACACTTTCATGAACCTGGCAAAATACCAGAAAGAGGAATAGGTGGAAGGCCATACAATGAAAACAAAGAGTATTCATCAGAATATAGCAAATCATAGTTTATTTAAGAATTTGAAGAAAACTCTTTCCTTATAGGGTTGAATTCAGTAAATATGCATACGTCATTAAGATCCGCCCCTTTGTAGGAGAGCTTTCTGGTACGTAATTGACATTTTTGAGCTCCAGGATTGGTTGATAATTTTTCAAATAATTTTTTAAAAAATCTCTAGTATATGAACAAACTCCAAAACATAAAAAAGTTTCATTAAAAGTACATTTTGATTTTTTGCCAGTGCATTTATTGAGGTATGGGTATTAAAGGAATTTACTGCGAAATTACAATGTTTACAAACAGTGACATGTGAAAAGCCAAAATATGCCGCATAGGTATATGGTTTTATTAGTGCAAAAGAACCTACTACATCTTATCTTCATCGAATGAAATATGAAAGATTTGGCATTTTAAAGATGAAATTTCTATGAATTTATTTCTAAAGTTGGTAATGCATTAAATCCAATGGGGCTTTCAATACTGGATTCAACCCTATACCTGAGGTAAATTATGAATGAATATTTTGATATTTTTAAGCTTCTTGGAACTTTTCTTCTATGTTTGCATAGATATAAGTGAAAGCAAAGTAAATTTGACAAACTGCACACCCAGGTTTACTAAAAAAACTGCTGAATCAGCATTTTTACATATTTTCTATGAATTTAGCCCATGTAATTTAACAAGACATGGAAATCATAATTATTTCAAAACAATTGATTTTTAATCTTGAAATTTATATTGATGTATATTCATTCTTACTTTTCGCAAGCTCAGGTCATTCCACGGTTGCTATTTTTTTGTCGCGACACTTGCGAAATGTCTCAGATCTTTACAAATTTAGTCCGCCATGGGAGTCCGGATAAAAAAATTGATATAGTCAAAATATTTTCTAACTTAAAGTCATGTTTGTCAGTATCTCCTTCCTTTTATCTTAATTATGTCATACATTCCCTGAAAACCTGTATATTGTTTTGATACAATTCATATTCTATTAAAAAAGAGGCTCCAGGAGGCCATTTTTCTCTCAAAAAGTCTCAGTTGTTAAGTTAAGAACTAGTCTTGTTTACTAATTACTGGTAAAATTTTGAGATTATTGTACTAGAATGAATGAAACACTAATATTCTTACAAATAATATGCATAACTTCTTATAAATGACATCTTTCTTGTGTTCTGTAGTGGATTGTGTGTTAGACACCTGCATTTTGATATTTCATATAGAGCCTTAAGGTCATGAAATGGTAGTTTGTATTTGTTTTTATATGTTCAAAAGGAATTTAATTTGTAAAATCTGACTCTTGTTTTCTTCTTTTGTGTAAAACATAACAAAAATGGTCCAAAATACAGAAATTGGTTCATTTTAGGCATACTGTAAAACATGGTCTGGCATGTACATCATTTCTTTATATATTCTTCTATAGTGCATCTTTGAGTGGTTTCAGGTGGCTAATTATGAGAGATAACATGCACTTCTTTATTTAATGGCTTTTATTCATCATGTTTTACAATTCTAGGCAGACTGAGAGTATTTATAGACAGAAATACTTAGATGAAGTCAGATATTTCAAAATGCATTTTTCTGCAATATGGACACACACTTTCATGAACCTGGCAAAATACCAGAAAGAGGAATAGGTGGAAGGCCATACAATGAAAACAAAGAGTATTCATCAGAATATAGCAAATCATAGTTTATTTAAGAATTTGAAGAAAACTCTTTCCTTATACCTGAGGTAAATTATGAATGAATATTTTGATATTTTTAAGCTTCTTGGAACTTTTCTTCTATGTTTGCATAGATATAAGTGAAAGCAAAGTAAATTTGACAAACTGCACACCCAGGTTTACTAAAAAAACTGCTGAATCAGCATTTTTACATATTTTCTATGAATTTAGCCCATGTAATTTAACAAGACATGGAAATCATAATTATTTCAAAACAATTGATTTTTAATCTTGAAATTTATATTGATGTATATTCATTCTTACTTTTCGCAAGCTCAGGTCATTCCACGGTTGCTATTTTTTTGTCGCGACACTTGCGAAATGTCTCAGATCTTTACAAATTTAGTCCGCCATGGGAGTCCGGATAAAAAAATTGATATAGTCAAAATATTTTCTAACTTAAAGTCATGTTTGTCAGTATCTCCTTCCTTTTATCTTAATTATGTCATACATTCCCTGAAAACCTGTATATTGTTTTGATACAATTCATATTCTATTAAAAAAGAGGCTCCAGGAGGCCATTTTTCTCTCAAAAAGTCTCAGTTGTTAAGTTAAGAACTAGTCTTGTTTACTAATTACTGGTAAAATTTTGAGATTATTGTACTAGAATGAATGAAACACTAATATTCTTACAAATAATATGCATAACTTCTTATAAATGACATCTTTCTTGTGTTCTGTAGTGGATTGTGTGTTAGACACCTGCATTTTGATATTTCATATAGAGCCTTAAGGTCATGAAATGGTAGTTTGTATTTGTTTTTATATGTTCAAAAGGAATTTAATTTGTAAAATCTGACTCTTGTTTTCTTCTTTTGTGTAAAACATAACAAAAATGGTCCAAAATACAGAAATTGGTTCATTTTAGGCATACTGTAAAACATGGTCTGGCATGTACATCATTTCTTTATATATTCTTCTATAGTGCATCTTTGAGTGGTTTCAGGTGGCTAATTATGAGAGATAACATGCACTTCTTTATTTAATGGCTTTTATTCATCATGTTTTACAATTCTAGGCAGACTGAGAGTATTTATAGACAGAAATACTTAGATGAAGTCAGATATTTCAAAATGCATTTTTCTGCAATATGGACACACACTTTCATGAACCTGGCAAAATACCAGAAAGAGGAATAGGTGGAAGGCCATACAATGAAAACAAAGAGTATTCATCAGAATATAGCAAATCATAGTTTATTTAAGAATTTGAAGAAAACTCTTTCCTTATACCTGAGGTAAATTATGAATGAATATTTTGATATTTTTAAGCTTCTTGGAACTTTTCTTCTATGTTTGCATAGATATAAGTGAAAGCAAAGTAAATTTGACAAACTGCACACCCAGGTTTACTAAAAAAACTGCTGAATCAGCATTTTTACATATTTTCTATGAATTTAGCCCATGTAATTTAACAAGACATGGAAATCATAATTATTTCAAAACAATTGATTTTTAATCTTGAAATTTATATTGATGTATATTCATTCTTACTTTTCGCAAGCTCAGGTCATTCCACGGTTGCTATTTTTTTGTCGCGACACTTGCGAAATGTCTCAGATCTTTACAAATTTAGTCCGCCATGGGAGTCCGGATAAAAAAATTGATATAGTCAAAATATTTTCTAACTTAAAGTCATGTTTGTCAGTATCTCCTTCCTTTTATCTTAATTATGTCATACATTCCCTGAAAACCTGTATATTGTTTTGATACAATTCATATTCTATTAAAAAAGAGGCTCCAGGAGGCCATTTTTCTCTCAAAAAGTCTCAGTTGTTAAGTTAAGAACTAGTCTTGTTTACTAATTACTGGTAAAATTTTGAGATTATTGTACTAGAATGAATGAAACACTAATATTCTTACAAATAATATGCATAACTTCTTATAAATGACATCTTTCTTGTGTTCTGTAGTGGATTGTGTGTTAGACACCTGCATTTTGATATTTCATATAGAGCCTTAAGGTCATGAAATGGTAGTTTGTATTTGTTTTTATATGTTCAAAAGGAATTTAATTTGTAAAATCTGACTCTTGTTTTCTTCTTTTGTGTAAAACATAACAAAAATGGTCCAAAATACAGAAATTGGTTCATTTTAGGCATACTGTAAAACATGGTCTGGCATGTACATCATTTCTTTATATATTCTTCTATAGTGCATCTTTGAGTGGTTTCAGGTGGCTAATTATGAGAGATAACATGCACTTCTTTATTTAATGGCTTTTATTCATCATGTTTTACAATTCTAGGCAGACTGAGAGTATTTATAGACAGAAATACTTAGATGAAGTCAGATATTTCAAAATGCATTTTTCTGCAATATGGACACACACTTTCATGAACCTGGCAAAATACCAGAAAGAGGAATAGGTGGAAGGCCATACAATGAAAACAAAGAGTATTCATCAGAATATAGCAAATCATAGTTTATTTAAGAATTTGAAGAAAACTCTTTCCTTATAGGGTTGAATTCAGTAAATATGCATACGTCATTAAGATCCGCCCCTTTGTAGGAGAGCTTTCTGGTACGTAATTGACATTTTTGAGCTCCAGGATTGGTTGATAATTTTTCAAATAATTTTTTAAAAAATCTCTAGTATATGAACAAACTCCAAAACATAAAAAAGTTTCATTAAAAGTACATTTTGATTTTTTGCCAGTGCATTTATTGAGGTATGGGTATTAAAGGAATTTACTGCGAAATTACAATGTTTACAAACAGTGACATGTGAAAAGCCAAAATATGCCGCATAGGTATATGGTTTTATTAGTGCAAAAGAACCTACTACATCTTATCTTCATCGAATGAAATATGAAAGATTTGGCATTTTAAAGATGAAATTTCTATGAATTTATTTCTAAAGTTGGTAATGCATTAAATCCAATGGGGCTTTCAATACTGGATTCAACCCTATACCTGAGGTAAATTATGAATGAATATTTTGATATTTTTAAGCTTCTTGGAACTTTTCTTCTATGTTTGCATAGATATAAGTGAAAGCAAAGTAAATTTGACAAACTGCACACCCAGGTTTACTAAAAAAACTGCTGAATCAGCATTTTTACATATTTTCTATGAATTTAGCCCATGTAATTTAACAAGACATGGAAATCATAATTATTTCAAAACAATTGATTTTTAATCTTGAAATTTATATTGATGTATATTCATTCTTACTTTTCGCAAGCTCAGGTCATTCCACGGTTGCTATTTTTTTGTCGCGACACTTGCGAAATGTCTCAGATCTTTACAAATTTAGTCCGCCATGGGAGTCCGGATAAAAAAATTGATATAGTCAAAATATTTTCTAACTTAAAGTCATGTTTGTCAGTATCTCCTTCCTTTTATCTTAATTATGTCATACATTCCCTGAAAACCTGTATATTGTTTTGATACAATTCATATTCTATTAAAAAAGAGGCTCCAGGAGGCCATTTTTCTCTCAAAAAGTCTCAGTTGTTAAGTTAAGAACTAGTCTTGTTTACTAATTACTGGTAAAATTTTGAGATTATTGTACTAGAATGAATGAAACACTAATATTCTTACAAATAATATGCATAACTTCTTATAAATGACATCTTTCTTGTGTTCTGTAGTGGATTGTGTGTTAGACACCTGCATTTTGATATTTCATATAGAGCCTTAAGGTCATGAAATGGTAGTTTGTATTTGTTTTTATATGTTCAAAAGGAATTTAATTTGTAAAATCTGACTCTTGTTTTCTTCTTTTGTGTAAAACATAACAAAAATGGTCCAAAATACAGAAATTGGTTCATTTTAGGCATACTGTAAAACATGGTCTGGCATGTACATCATTTCTTTATATATTCTTCTATAGTGCATCTTTGAGTGGTTTCAGGTGGCTAATTATGAGAGATAACATGCACTTCTTTATTTAATGGCTTTTATTCATCATGTTTTACAATTCTAGGCAGACTGAGAGTATTTATAGACAGAAATACTTAGATGAAGTCAGATATTTCAAAATGCATTTTTCTGCAATATGGACACACACTTTCATGAACCTGGCAAAATACCAGAAAGAGGAATAGGTGGAAGGCCATACAATGAAAACAAAGAGTATTCATCAGAATATAGCAAATCATAGTTTATTTAAGAATTTGAAGAAAACTCTTTCCTTATACCTGAGGTAAATTATGAATGAATATTTTGATATTTTTAAGCTTCTTGGAACTTTTCTTCTATGTTTGCATAGATATAAGTGAAAGCAAAGTAAATTTGACAAACTGCACACCCAGGTTTACTAAAAAAACTGCTGAATCAGCATTTTTACATATTTTCTATGAATTTAGCCCATGTAATTTAACAAGACATGGAAATCATAATTATTTCAAAACAATTGATTTTTAATCTTGAAATTTATATTGATGTATATTCATTCTTACTTTTCGCAAGCTCAGGTCATTCCACGGTTGCTATTTTTTTGTCGCGACACTTGCGAAATGTCTCAGATCTTTACAAATTTAGTCCGCCATGGGAGTCCGGATAAAAAAATTGATATAGTCAAAATATTTTCTAACTTAAAGTCATGTTTGTCAGTATCTCCTTCCTTTTATCTTAATTATGTCATACATTCCCTGAAAACCTGTATATTGTTTTGATACAATTCATATTCTATTAAAAAAGAGGCTCCAGGAGGCCATTTTTCTCTCAAAAAGTCTCAGTTGTTAAGTTAAGAACTAGTCTTGTTTACTAATTACTGGTAAAATTTTGAGATTATTGTACTAGAATGAATGAAACACTAATATTCTTACAAATAATATGCATAACTTCTTATAAATGACATCTTTCTTGTGTTCTGTAGTGGATTGTGTGTTAGACACCTGCATTTTGATATTTCATATAGAGCCTTAAGGTCATGAAATGGTAGTTTGTATTTGTTTTTATATGTTCAAAAGGAATTTAATTTGTAAAATCTGACTCTTGTTTTCTTCTTTTGTGTAAAACATAACAAAAATGGTCCAAAATACAGAAATTGGTTCATTTTAGGCATACTGTAAAACATGGTCTGGCATGTACATCATTTCTTTATATATTCTTCTATAGTGCATCTTTGAGTGGTTTCAGGTGGCTAATTATGAGAGATAACATGCACTTCTTTATTTAATGGCTTTTATTCATCATGTTTTACAATTCTAGGCAGACTGAGAGTATTTATAGACAGAAATACTTAGATGAAGTCAGATATTTCAAAATGCATTTTTCTGCAATATGGACACACACTTTCATGAACCTGGCAAAATACCAGAAAGAGGAATAGGTGGAAGGCCATACAATGAAAACAAAGAGTATTCATCAGAATATAGCAAATCATAGTTTATTTAAGAATTTGAAGAAAACTCTTTCCTTATAGGGTTGAATTCAGTAAATATGCATACGTCATTAAGATCCGCCCCTTTGTAGGAGAGCTTTCTGGTACGTAATTGACATTTTTGAGCTCCAGGATTGGTTGATAATTTTTCAAATAATTTTTTAAAAAATCTCTAGTATATGAACAAACTCCAAAACATAAAAAAGTTTCATTAAAAGTACATTTTGATTTTTTGCCAGTGCATTTATTGAGGTATGGGTATTAAAGGAATTTACTGCGAAATTACAATGTTTACAAACAGTGACATGTGAAAAGCCAAAATATGCCGCATAGGTATATGGTTTTATTAGTGCAAAAGAACCTACTACATCTTATCTTCATCGAATGAAATATGAAAGATTTGGCATTTTAAAGATGAAATTTCTATGAATTTATTTCTAAAGTTGGTAATGCATTAAATCCAATGGGGCTTTCAATACTGGATTCAACCCTATACCTGAGGTAAATTATGAATGAATATTTTGATATTTTTAAGCTTCTTGGAACTTTTCTTCTATGTTTGCATAGATATAAGTGAAAGCAAAGTAAATTTGACAAACTGCACACCCAGGTTTACTAAAAAAACTGCTGAATCAGCATTTTTACATATTTTCTATGAATTTAGCCCATGTAATTTAACAAGACATGGAAATCATAATTATTTCAAAACAATTGATTTTTAATCTTGAAATTTATATTGATGTATATTCATTCTTACTTTTCGCAAGCTCAGGTCATTCCACGGTTGCTATTTTTTTGTCGCGACACTTGCGAAATGTCTCAGATCTTTACAAATTTAGTCCGCCATGGGAGTCCGGATAAAAAAATTGATATAGTCAAAATATTTTCTAACTTAAAGTCATGTTTGTCAGTATCTCCTTCCTTTTATCTTAATTATGTCATACATTCCCTGAAAACCTGTATATTGTTTTGATACAATTCATATTCTATTAAAAAAGAGGCTCCAGGAGGCCATTTTTCTCTCAAAAAGTCTCAGTTGTTAAGTTAAGAACTAGTCTTGTTTACTAATTACTGGTAAAATTTTGAGATTATTGTACTAGAATGAATGAAACACTAATATTCTTACAAATAATATGCATAACTTCTTATAAATGACATCTTTCTTGTGTTCTGTAGTGGATTGTGTGTTAGACACCTGCATTTTGATATTTCATATAGAGCCTTAAGGTCATGAAATGGTAGTTTGTATTTGTTTTTATATGTTCAAAAGGAATTTAATTTGTAAAATCTGACTCTTGTTTTCTTCTTTTGTGTAAAACATAACAAAAATGGTCCAAAATACAGAAATTGGTTCATTTTAGGCATACTGTAAAACATGGTCTGGCATGTACATCATTTCTTTATATATTCTTCTATAGTGCATCTTTGAGTGGTTTCAGGTGGCTAATTATGAGAGATAACATGCACTTCTTTATTTAATGGCTTTTATTCATCATGTTTTACAATTCTAGGCAGACTGAGAGTATTTATAGACAGAAATACTTAGATGAAGTCAGATATTTCAAAATGCATTTTTCTGCAATATGGACACACACTTTCATGAACCTGGCAAAATACCAGAAAGAGGAATAGGTGGAAGGCCATACAATGAAAACAAAGAGTATTCATCAGAATATAGCAAATCATAGTTTATTTAAGAATTTGAAGAAAACTCTTTCCTTATACCTGAGGTAAATTATGAATGAATATTTTGATATTTTTAAGCTTCTTGGAACTTTTCTTCTATGTTTGCATAGATATAAGTGAAAGCAAAGTAAATTTGACAAACTGCACACCCAGGTTTACTAAAAAAACTGCTGAATCAGCATTTTTACATATTTTCTATGAATTTAGCCCATGTAATTTAACAAGACATGGAAATCATAATTATTTCAAAACAATTGATTTTTAATCTTGAAATTTATATTGATGTATATTCATTCTTACTTTTCGCAAGCTCAGGTCATTCCACGGTTGCTATTTTTTTGTCGCGACACTTGCGAAATGTCTCAGATCTTTACAAATTTAGTCCGCCATGGGAGTCCGGATAAAAAAATTGATATAGTCAAAATATTTTCTAACTTAAAGTCATGTTTGTCAGTATCTCCTTCCTTTTATCTTAATTATGTCATACATTCCCTGAAAACCTGTATATTGTTTTGATACAATTCATATTCTATTAAAAAAGAGGCTCCAGGAGGCCATTTTTCTCTCAAAAAGTCTCAGTTGTTAAGTTAAGAACTAGTCTTGTTTACTAATTACTGGTAAAATTTTGAGATTATTGTACTAGAATGAATGAAACACTAATATTCTTACAAATAATATGCATAACTTCTTATAAATGACATCTTTCTTGTGTTCTGTAGTGGATTGTGTGTTAGACACCTGCATTTTGATATTTCATATAGAGCCTTAAGGTCATGAAATGGTAGTTTGTATTTGTTTTTATATGTTCAAAAGGAATTTAATTTGTAAAATCTGACTCTTGTTTTCTTCTTTTGTGTAAAACATAACAAAAATGGTCCAAAATACAGAAATTGGTTCATTTTAGGCATACTGTAAAACATGGTCTGGCATGTACATCATTTCTTTATATATTCTTCTATAGTGCATCTTTGAGTGGTTTCAGGTGGCTAATTATGAGAGATAACATGCACTTCTTTATTTAATGGCTTTTATTCATCATGTTTTACAATTCTAGGCAGACTGAGAGTATTTATAGACAGAAATACTTAGATGAAGTCAGATATTTCAAAATGCATTTTTCTGCAATATGGACACACACTTTCATGAACCTGGCAAAATACCAGAAAGAGGAATAGGTGGAAGGCCATACAATGAAAACAAAGAGTATTCATCAGAATATAGCAAATCATAGTTTATTTAAGAATTTGAAGAAAACTCTTTCCTTATACCTGAGGTAAATTATGAATGAATATTTTGATATTTTTAAGCTTCTTGGAACTTTTCTTCTATGTTTGCATAGATATAAGTGAAAGCAAAGTAAATTTGACAAACTGCACACCCAGGTTTACTAAAAAAACTGCTGAATCAGCATTTTTACATATTTTCTATGAATTTAGCCCATGTAATTTAACAAGACATGGAAATCATAATTATTTCAAAACAATTGATTTTTAATCTTGAAATTTATATTGATGTATATTCATTCTTACTTTTCGCAAGCTCAGGTCATTCCACGGTTGCTATTTTTTTGTCGCGACACTTGCGAAATGTCTCAGATCTTTACAAATTTAGTCCGCCATGGGAGTCCGGATAAAAAAATTGATATAGTCAAAATATTTTCTAACTTAAAGTCATGTTTGTCAGTATCTCCTTCCTTTTATCTTAATTATGTCATACATTCCCTGAAAACCTGTATATTGTTTTGATACAATTCATATTCTATTAAAAAAGAGGCTCCAGGAGGCCATTTTTCTCTCAAAAAGTCTCAGTTGTTAAGTTAAGAACTAGTCTTGTTTACTAATTACTGGTAAAATTTTGAGATTATTGTACTAGAATGAATGAAACACTAATATTCTTACAAATAATATGCATAACTTCTTATAAATGACATCTTTCTTGTGTTCTGTAGTGGATTGTGTGTTAGACACCTGCATTTTGATATTTCATATAGAGCCTTAAGGTCATGAAATGGTAGTTTGTATTTGTTTTTATATGTTCAAAAGGAATTTAATTTGTAAAATCTGACTCTTGTTTTCTTCTTTTGTGTAAAACATAACAAAAATGGTCCAAAATACAGAAATTGGTTCATTTTAGGCATACTGTAAAACATGGTCTGGCATGTACATCATTTCTTTATATATTCTTCTATAGTGCATCTTTGAGTGGTTTCAGGTGGCTAATTATGAGAGATAACATGCACTTCTTTATTTAATGGCTTTTATTCATCATGTTTTACAATTCTAGGCAGACTGAGAGTATTTATAGACAGAAATACTTAGATGAAGTCAGATATTTCAAAATGCATTTTTCTGCAATATGGACACACACTTTCATGAACCTGGCAAAATACCAGAAAGAGGAATAGGTGGAAGGCCATACAATGAAAACAAAGAGTATTCATCAGAATATAGCAAATCATAGTTTATTTAAGAATTTGAAGAAAACTCTTTCCTTATACCTGAGGTAAATTATGAATGAATATTTTGATATTTTTAAGCTTCTTGGAACTTTTCTTCTATGTTTGCATAGATATAAGTGAAAGCAAAGTAAATTTGACAAACTGCACACCCAGGTTTACTAAAAAAACTGCTGAATCAGCATTTTTACATATTTTCTATGAATTTAGCCCATGTAATTTAACAAGACATGGAAATCATAATTATTTCAAAACAATTGATTTTTAATCTTGAAATTTATATTGATGTATATTCATTCTTACTTTTCGCAAGCTCAGGTCATTCCACGGTTGCTATTTTTTTGTCGCGACACTTGCGAAATGTCTCAGATCTTTACAAATTTAGTCCGCCATGGGAGTCCGGATAAAAAAATTGATATAGTCAAAATATTTTCTAACTTAAAGTCATGTTTGTCAGTATCTCCTTCCTTTTATCTTAATTATGTCATACATTCCCTGAAAACCTGTATATTGTTTTGATACAATTCATATTCTATTAAAAAAGAGGCTCCAGGAGGCCATTTTTCTCTCAAAAAGTCTCAGTTGTTAAGTTAAGAACTAGTCTTGTTTACTAATTACTGGTAAAATTTTGAGATTATTGTACTAGAATGAATGAAACACTAATATTCTTACAAATAATATGCATAACTTCTTATAAATGACATCTTTCTTGTGTTCTGTAGTGGATTGTGTGTTAGACACCTGCATTTTGATATTTCATATAGAGCCTTAAGGTCATGAAATGGTAGTTTGTATTTGTTTTTATATGTTCAAAAGGAATTTAATTTGTAAAATCTGACTCTTGTTTTCTTCTTTTGTGTAAAACATAACAAAAATGGTCCAAAATACAGAAATTGGTTCATTTTAGGCATACTGTAAAACATGGTCTGGCATGTACATCATTTCTTTATATATTCTTCTATAGTGCATCTTTGAGTGGTTTCAGGTGGCTAATTATGAGAGATAACATGCACTTCTTTATTTAATGGCTTTTATTCATCATGTTTTACAATTCTAGGCAGACTGAGAGTATTTATAGACAGAAATACTTAGATGAAGTCAGATATTTCAAAATGCATTTTTCTGCAATATGGACACACACTTTCATGAACCTGGCAAAATACCAGAAAGAGGAATAGGTGGAAGGCCATACAATGAAAACAAAGAGTATTCATCAGAATATAGCAAATCATAGTTTATTTAAGAATTTGAAGAAAACTCTTTCCTTATACCTGAGGTAAATTATGAATGAATATTTTGATATTTTTAAGCTTCTTGGAACTTTTCTTCTATGTTTGCATAGATATAAGTGAAAGCAAAGTAAATTTGACAAACTGCACACCCAGGTTTACTAAAAAAACTGCTGAATCAGCATTTTTACATATTTTCTATGAATTTAGCCCATGTAATTTAACAAGACATGGAAATCATAATTATTTCAAAACAATTGATTTTTAATCTTGAAATTTATATTGATGTATATTCATTCTTACTTTTCGCAAGCTCAGGTCATTCCACGGTTGCTATTTTTTTGTCGCGACACTTGCGAAATGTCTCAGATCTTTACAAATTTAGTCCGCCATGGGAGTCCGGATAAAAAAATTGATATAGTCAAAATATTTTCTAACTTAAAGTCATGTTTGTCAGTATCTCCTTCCTTTTATCTTAATTATGTCATACATTCCCTGAAAACCTGTATATTGTTTTGATACAATTCATATTCTATTAAAAAAGAGGCTCCAGGAGGCCATTTTTCTCTCAAAAAGTCTCAGTTGTTAAGTTAAGAACTAGTCTTGTTTACTAATTACTGGTAAAATTTTGAGATTATTGTACTAGAATGAATGAAACACTAATATTCTTACAAATAATATGCATAACTTCTTATAAATGACATCTTTCTTGTGTTCTGTAGTGGATTGTGTGTTAGACACCTGCATTTTGATATTTCATATAGAGCCTTAAGGTCATGAAATGGTAGTTTGTATTTGTTTTTATATGTTCAAAAGGAATTTAATTTGTAAAATCTGACTCTTGTTTTCTTCTTTTGTGTAAAACATAACAAAAATGGTCCAAAATACAGAAATTGGTTCATTTTAGGCATACTGTAAAACATGGTCTGGCATGTACATCATTTCTTTATATATTCTTCTATAGTGCATCTTTGAGTGGTTTCAGGTGGCTAATTATGAGAGATAACATGCACTTCTTTATTTAATGGCTTTTATTCATCATGTTTTACAATTCTAGGCAGACTGAGAGTATTTATAGACAGAAATACTTAGATGAAGTCAGATATTTCAAAATGCATTTTTCTGCAATATGGACACACACTTTCATGAACCTGGCAAAATACCAGAAAGAGGAATAGGTGGAAGGCCATACAATGAAAACAAAGAGTATTCATCAGAATATAGCAAATCATAGTTTATTTAAGAATTTGAAGAAAACTCTTTCCTTATAGGGTTGAATTCAGTAAATATGCATACGTCATTAAGATCCGCCCCTTTGTAGGAGAGCTTTCTGGTACGTAATTGACATTTTTGAGCTCCAGGATTGGTTGATAATTTTTCAAATAATTTTTTAAAAAATCTCTAGTATATGAACAAACTCCAAAACATAAAAAAGTTTCATTAAAAGTACATTTTGATTTTTTGCCAGTGCATTTATTGAGGTATGGGTATTAAAGGAATTTACTGCGAAATTACAATGTTTACAAACAGTGACATGTGAAAAGCCAAAATATGCCGCATAGGTATATGGTTTTATTAGTGCAAAAGAACCTACTACATCTTATCTTCATCGAATGAAATATGAAAGATTTGGCATTTTAAAGATGAAATTTCTATGAATTTATTTCTAAAGTTGGTAATGCATTAAATCCAATGGGGCTTTCAATACTGGATTCAACCCTATACCTGAGGTAAATTATGAATGAATATTTTGATATTTTTAAGCTTCTTGGAACTTTTCTTCTATGTTTGCATAGATATAAGTGAAAGCAAAGTAAATTTGACAAACTGCACACCCAGGTTTACTAAAAAAACTGCTGAATCAGCATTTTTACATATTTTCTATGAATTTAGCCCATGTAATTTAACAAGACATGGAAATCATAATTATTTCAAAACAATTGATTTTTAATCTTGAAATTTATATTGATGTATATTCATTCTTACTTTTCGCAAGCTCAGGTCATTCCACGGTTGCTATTTTTTTGTCGCGACACTTGCGAAATGTCTCAGATCTTTACAAATTTAGTCCGCCATGGGAGTCCGGATAAAAAAATTGATATAGTCAAAATATTTTCTAACTTAAAGTCATGTTTGTCAGTATCTCCTTCCTTTTATCTTAATTATGTCATACATTCCCTGAAAACCTGTATATTGTTTTGATACAATTCATATTCTATTAAAAAAGAGGCTCCAGGAGGCCATTTTTCTCTCAAAAAGTCTCAGTTGTTAAGTTAAGAACTAGTCTTGTTTACTAATTACTGGTAAAATTTTGAGATTATTGTACTAGAATGAATGAAACACTAATATTCTTACAAATAATATGCATAACTTCTTATAAATGACATCTTTCTTGTGTTCTGTAGTGGATTGTGTGTTAGACACCTGCATTTTGATATTTCATATAGAGCCTTAAGGTCATGAAATGGTAGTTTGTATTTGTTTTTATATGTTCAAAAGGAATTTAATTTGTAAAATCTGACTCTTGTTTTCTTCTTTTGTGTAAAACATAACAAAAATGGTCCAAAATACAGAAATTGGTTCATTTTAGGCATACTGTAAAACATGGTCTGGCATGTACATCATTTCTTTATATATTCTTCTATAGTGCATCTTTGAGTGGTTTCAGGTGGCTAATTATGAGAGATAACATGCACTTCTTTATTTAATGGCTTTTATTCATCATGTTTTACAATTCTAGGCAGACTGAGAGTATTTATAGACAGAAATACTTAGATGAAGTCAGATATTTCAAAATGCATTTTTCTGCAATATGGACACACACTTTCATGAACCTGGCAAAATACCAGAAAGAGGAATAGGTGGAAGGCCATACAATGAAAACAAAGAGTATTCATCAGAATATAGCAAATCATAGTTTATTTAAGAATTTGAAGAAAACTCTTTCCTTATACCTGAGGTAAATTATGAATGAATATTTTGATATTTTTAAGCTTCTTGGAACTTTTCTTCTATGTTTGCATAGATATAAGTGAAAGCAAAGTAAATTTGACAAACTGCACACCCAGGTTTACTAAAAAAACTGCTGAATCAGCATTTTTACATATTTTCTATGAATTTAGCCCATGTAATTTAACAAGACATGGAAATCATAATTATTTCAAAACAATTGATTTTTAATCTTGAAATTTATATTGATGTATATTCATTCTTACTTTTCGCAAGCTCAGGTCATTCCACGGTTGCTATTTTTTTGTCGCGACACTTGCGAAATGTCTCAGATCTTTACAAATTTAGTCCGCCATGGGAGTCCGGATAAAAAAATTGATATAGTCAAAATATTTTCTAACTTAAAGTCATGTTTGTCAGTATCTCCTTCCTTTTATCTTAATTATGTCATACATTCCCTGAAAACCTGTATATTGTTTTGATACAATTCATATTCTATTAAAAAAGAGGCTCCAGGAGGCCATTTTTCTCTCAAAAAGTCTCAGTTGTTAAGTTAAGAACTAGTCTTGTTTACTAATTACTGGTAAAATTTTGAGATTATTGTACTAGAATGAATGAAACACTAATATTCTTACAAATAATATGCATAACTTCTTATAAATGACATCTTTCTTGTGTTCTGTAGTGGATTGTGTGTTAGACACCTGCATTTTGATATTTCATATAGAGCCTTAAGGTCATGAAATGGTAGTTTGTATTTGTTTTTATATGTTCAAAAGGAATTTAATTTGTAAAATCTGACTCTTGTTTTCTTCTTTTGTGTAAAACATAACAAAAATGGTCCAAAATACAGAAATTGGTTCATTTTAGGCATACTGTAAAACATGGTCTGGCATGTACATCATTTCTTTATATATTCTTCTATAGTGCATCTTTGAGTGGTTTCAGGTGGCTAATTATGAGAGATAACATGCACTTCTTTATTTAATGGCTTTTATTCATCATGTTTTACAATTCTAGGCAGACTGAGAGTATTTATAGACAGAAATACTTAGATGAAGTCAGATATTTCAAAATGCATTTTTCTGCAATATGGACACACACTTTCATGAACCTGGCAAAATACCAGAAAGAGGAATAGGTGGAAGGCCATACAATGAAAACAAAGAGTATTCATCAGAATATAGCAAATCATAGTTTATTTAAGAATTTGAAGAAAACTCTTTCCTTATAGGGTTGAATTCAGTAAATATGCATACGTCATTAAGATCCGCCCCTTTGTAGGAGAGCTTTCTGGTACGTAATTGACATTTTTGAGCTCCAGGATTGGTTGATAATTTTTCAAATAATTTTTTAAAAAATCTCTAGTATATGAACAAACTCCAAAACATAAAAAAGTTTCATTAAAAGTACATTTTGATTTTTTGCCAGTGCATTTATTGAGGTATGGGTATTAAAGGAATTTACTGCGAAATTACAATGTTTACAAACAGTGACATGTGAAAAGCCAAAATATGCCGCATAGGTATATGGTTTTATTAGTGCAAAAGAACCTACTACATCTTATCTTCATCGAATGAAATATGAAAGATTTGGCATTTTAAAGATGAAATTTCTATGAATTTATTTCTAAAGTTGGTAATGCATTAAATCCAATGGGGCTTTCAATACTGGATTCAACCCTATACCTGAGGTAAATTATGAATGAATATTTTGATATTTTTAAGCTTCTTGGAACTTTTCTTCTATGTTTGCATAGATATAAGTGAAAGCAAAGTAAATTTGACAAACTGCACACCCAGGTTTACTAAAAAAACTGCTGAATCAGCATTTTTACATATTTTCTATGAATTTAGCCCATGTAATTTAACAAGACATGGAAATCATAATTATTTCAAAACAATTGATTTTTAATCTTGAAATTTATATTGATGTATATTCATTCTTACTTTTCGCAAGCTCAGGTCATTCCACGGTTGCTATTTTTTTGTCGCGACACTTGCGAAATGTCTCAGATCTTTACAAATTTAGTCCGCCATGGGAGTCCGGATAAAAAAATTGATATAGTCAAAATATTTTCTAACTTAAAGTCATGTTTGTCAGTATCTCCTTCCTTTTATCTTAATTATGTCATACATTCCCTGAAAACCTGTATATTGTTTTGATACAATTCATATTCTATTAAAAAAGAGGCTCCAGGAGGCCATTTTTCTCTCAAAAAGTCTCAGTTGTTAAGTTAAGAACTAGTCTTGTTTACTAATTACTGGTAAAATTTTGAGATTATTGTACTAGAATGAATGAAACACTAATATTCTTACAAATAATATGCATAACTTCTTATAAATGACATCTTTCTTGTGTTCTGTAGTGGATTGTGTGTTAGACACCTGCATTTTGATATTTCATATAGAGCCTTAAGGTCATGAAATGGTAGTTTGTATTTGTTTTTATATGTTCAAAAGGAATTTAATTTGTAAAATCTGACTCTTGTTTTCTTCTTTTGTGTAAAACATAACAAAAATGGTCCAAAATACAGAAATTGGTTCATTTTAGGCATACTGTAAAACATGGTCTGGCATGTACATCATTTCTTTATATATTCTTCTATAGTGCATCTTTGAGTGGTTTCAGGTGGCTAATTATGAGAGATAACATGCACTTCTTTATTTAATGGCTTTTATTCATCATGTTTTACAATTCTAGGCAGACTGAGAGTATTTATAGACAGAAATACTTAGATGAAGTCAGATATTTCAAAATGCATTTTTCTGCAATATGGACACACACTTTCATGAACCTGGCAAAATACCAGAAAGAGGAATAGGTGGAAGGCCATACAATGAAAACAAAGAGTATTCATCAGAATATAGCAAATCATAGTTTATTTAAGAATTTGAAGAAAACTCTTTCCTTATACCTGAGGTAAATTATGAATGAATATTTTGATATTTTTAAGCTTCTTGGAACTTTTCTTCTATGTTTGCATAGATATAAGTGAAAGCAAAGTAAATTTGACAAACTGCACACCCAGGTTTACTAAAAAAACTGCTGAATCAGCATTTTTACATATTTTCTATGAATTTAGCCCATGTAATTTAACAAGACATGGAAATCATAATTATTTCAAAACAATTGATTTTTAATCTTGAAATTTATATTGATGTATATTCATTCTTACTTTTCGCAAGCTCAGGTCATTCCACGGTTGCTATTTTTTTGTCGCGACACTTGCGAAATGTCTCAGATCTTTACAAATTTAGTCCGCCATGGGAGTCCGGATAAAAAAATTGATATAGTCAAAATATTTTCTAACTTAAAGTCATGTTTGTCAGTATCTCCTTCCTTTTATCTTAATTATGTCATACATTCCCTGAAAACCTGTATATTGTTTTGATACAATTCATATTCTATTAAAAAAGAGGCTCCAGGAGGCCATTTTTCTCTCAAAAAGTCTCAGTTGTTAAGTTAAGAACTAGTCTTGTTTACTAATTACTGGTAAAATTTTGAGATTATTGTACTAGAATGAATGAAACACTAATATTCTTACAAATAATATGCATAACTTCTTATAAATGACATCTTTCTTGTGTTCTGTAGTGGATTGTGTGTTAGACACCTGCATTTTGATATTTCATATAGAGCCTTAAGGTCATGAAATGGTAGTTTGTATTTGTTTTTATATGTTCAAAAGGAATTTAATTTGTAAAATCTGACTCTTGTTTTCTTCTTTTGTGTAAAACATAACAAAAATGGTCCAAAATACAGAAATTGGTTCATTTTAGGCATACTGTAAAACATGGTCTGGCATGTACATCATTTCTTTATATATTCTTCTATAGTGCATCTTTGAGTGGTTTCAGGTGGCTAATTATGAGAGATAACATGCACTTCTTTATTTAATGGCTTTTATTCATCATGTTTTACAATTCTAGGCAGACTGAGAGTATTTATAGACAGAAATACTTAGATGAAGTCAGATATTTCAAAATGCATTTTTCTGCAATATGGACACACACTTTCATGAACCTGGCAAAATACCAGAAAGAGGAATAGGTGGAAGGCCATACAATGAAAACAAAGAGTATTCATCAGAATATAGCAAATCATAGTTTATTTAAGAATTTGAAGAAAACTCTTTCCTTATACCTGAGGTAAATTATGAATGAATATTTTGATATTTTTAAGCTTCTTGGAACTTTTCTTCTATGTTTGCATAGATATAAGTGAAAGCAAAGTAAATTTGACAAACTGCACACCCAGGTTTACTAAAAAAACTGCTGAATCAGCATTTTTACATATTTTCTATGAATTTAGCCCATGTAATTTAACAAGACATGGAAATCATAATTATTTCAAAACAATTGATTTTTAATCTTGAAATTTATATTGATGTATATTCATTCTTACTTTTCGCAAGCTCAGGTCATTCCACGGTTGCTATTTTTTTGTCGCGACACTTGCGAAATGTCTCAGATCTTTACAAATTTAGTCCGCCATGGGAGTCCGGATAAAAAAATTGATATAGTCAAAATATTTTCTAACTTAAAGTCATGTTTGTCAGTATCTCCTTCCTTTTATCTTAATTATGTCATACATTCCCTGAAAACCTGTATATTGTTTTGATACAATTCATATTCTATTAAAAAAGAGGCTCCAGGAGGCCATTTTTCTCTCAAAAAGTCTCAGTTGTTAAGTTAAGAACTAGTCTTGTTTACTAATTACTGGTAAAATTTTGAGATTATTGTACTAGAATGAATGAAACACTAATATTCTTACAAATAATATGCATAACTTCTTATAAATGACATCTTTCTTGTGTTCTGTAGTGGATTGTGTGTTAGACACCTGCATTTTGATATTTCATATAGAGCCTTAAGGTCATGAAATGGTAGTTTGTATTTGTTTTTATATGTTCAAAAGGAATTTAATTTGTAAAATCTGACTCTTGTTTTCTTCTTTTGTGTAAAACATAACAAAAATGGTCCAAAATACAGAAATTGGTTCATTTTAGGCATACTGTAAAACATGGTCTGGCATGTACATCATTTCTTTATATATTCTTCTATAGTGCATCTTTGAGTGGTTTCAGGTGGCTAATTATGAGAGATAACATGCACTTCTTTATTTAATGGCTTTTATTCATCATGTTTTACAATTCTAGGCAGACTGAGAGTATTTATAGACAGAAATACTTAGATGAAGTCAGATATTTCAAAATGCATTTTTCTGCAATATGGACACACACTTTCATGAACCTGGCAAAATACCAGAAAGAGGAATAGGTGGAAGGCCATACAATGAAAACAAAGAGTATTCATCAGAATATAGCAAATCATAGTTTATTTAAGAATTTGAAGAAAACTCTTTCCTTATAGGGTTGAATTCAGTAAATATGCATACGTCATTAAGATCCGCCCCTTTGTAGGAGAGCTTTCTGGTACGTAATTGACATTTTTGAGCTCCAGGATTGGTTGATAATTTTTCAAATAATTTTTTAAAAAATCTCTAGTATATGAACAAACTCCAAAACATAAAAAAGTTTCATTAAAAGTACATTTTGATTTTTTGCCAGTGCATTTATTGAGGTATGGGTATTAAAGGAATTTACTGCGAAATTACAATGTTTACAAACAGTGACATGTGAAAAGCCAAAATATGCCGCATAGGTATATGGTTTTATTAGTGCAAAAGAACCTACTACATCTTATCTTCATCGAATGAAATATGAAAGATTTGGCATTTTAAAGATGAAATTTCTATGAATTTATTTCTAAAGTTGGTAATGCATTAAATCCAATGGGGCTTTCAATACTGGATTCAACCCTATACCTGAGGTAAATTATGAATGAATATTTTGATATTTTTAAGCTTCTTGGAACTTTTCTTCTATGTTTGCATAGATATAAGTGAAAGCAAAGTAAATTTGACAAACTGCACACCCAGGTTTACTAAAAAAACTGCTGAATCAGCATTTTTACATATTTTCTATGAATTTAGCCCATGTAATTTAACAAGACATGGAAATCATAATTATTTCAAAACAATTGATTTTTAATCTTGAAATTTATATTGATGTATATTCATTCTTACTTTTCGCAAGCTCAGGTCATTCCACGGTTGCTATTTTTTTGTCGCGACACTTGCGAAATGTCTCAGATCTTTACAAATTTAGTCCGCCATGGGAGTCCGGATAAAAAAATTGATATAGTCAAAATATTTTCTAACTTAAAGTCATGTTTGTCAGTATCTCCTTCCTTTTATCTTAATTATGTCATACATTCCCTGAAAACCTGTATATTGTTTTGATACAATTCATATTCTATTAAAAAAGAGGCTCCAGGAGGCCATTTTTCTCTCAAAAAGTCTCAGTTGTTAAGTTAAGAACTAGTCTTGTTTACTAATTACTGGTAAAATTTTGAGATTATTGTACTAGAATGAATGAAACACTAATATTCTTACAAATAATATGCATAACTTCTTATAAATGACATCTTTCTTGTGTTCTGTAGTGGATTGTGTGTTAGACACCTGCATTTTGATATTTCATATAGAGCCTTAAGGTCATGAAATGGTAGTTTGTATTTGTTTTTATATGTTCAAAAGGAATTTAATTTGTAAAATCTGACTCTTGTTTTCTTCTTTTGTGTAAAACATAACAAAAATGGTCCAAAATACAGAAATTGGTTCATTTTAGGCATACTGTAAAACATGGTCTGGCATGTACATCATTTCTTTATATATTCTTCTATAGTGCATCTTTGAGTGGTTTCAGGTGGCTAATTATGAGAGATAACATGCACTTCTTTATTTAATGGCTTTTATTCATCATGTTTTACAATTCTAGGCAGACTGAGAGTATTTATAGACAGAAATACTTAGATGAAGTCAGATATTTCAAAATGCATTTTTCTGCAATATGGACACACACTTTCATGAACCTGGCAAAATACCAGAAAGAGGAATAGGTGGAAGGCCATACAATGAAAACAAAGAGTATTCATCAGAATATAGCAAATCATAGTTTATTTAAGAATTTGAAGAAAACTCTTTCCTTATACCTGAGGTAAATTATGAATGAATATTTTGATATTTTTAAGCTTCTTGGAACTTTTCTTCTATGTTTGCATAGATATAAGTGAAAGCAAAGTAAATTTGACAAACTGCACACCCAGGTTTACTAAAAAAACTGCTGAATCAGCATTTTTACATATTTTCTATGAATTTAGCCCATGTAATTTAACAAGACATGGAAATCATAATTATTTCAAAACAATTGATTTTTAATCTTGAAATTTATATTGATGTATATTCATTCTTACTTTTCGCAAGCTCAGGTCATTCCACGGTTGCTATTTTTTTGTCGCGACACTTGCGAAATGTCTCAGATCTTTACAAATTTAGTCCGCCATGGGAGTCCGGATAAAAAAATTGATATAGTCAAAATATTTTCTAACTTAAAGTCATGTTTGTCAGTATCTCCTTCCTTTTATCTTAATTATGTCATACATTCCCTGAAAACCTGTATATTGTTTTGATACAATTCATATTCTATTAAAAAAGAGGCTCCAGGAGGCCATTTTTCTCTCAAAAAGTCTCAGTTGTTAAGTTAAGAACTAGTCTTGTTTACTAATTACTGGTAAAATTTTGAGATTATTGTACTAGAATGAATGAAACACTAATATTCTTACAAATAATATGCATAACTTCTTATAAATGACATCTTTCTTGTGTTCTGTAGTGGATTGTGTGTTAGACACCTGCATTTTGATATTTCATATAGAGCCTTAAGGTCATGAAATGGTAGTTTGTATTTGTTTTTATATGTTCAAAAGGAATTTAATTTGTAAAATCTGACTCTTGTTTTCTTCTTTTGTGTAAAACATAACAAAAATGGTCCAAAATACAGAAATTGGTTCATTTTAGGCATACTGTAAAACATGGTCTGGCATGTACATCATTTCTTTATATATTCTTCTATAGTGCATCTTTGAGTGGTTTCAGGTGGCTAATTATGAGAGATAACATGCACTTCTTTATTTAATGGCTTTTATTCATCATGTTTTACAATTCTAGGCAGACTGAGAGTATTTATAGACAGAAATACTTAGATGAAGTCAGATATTTCAAAATGCATTTTTCTGCAATATGGACACACACTTTCATGAACCTGGCAAAATACCAGAAAGAGGAATAGGTGGAAGGCCATACAATGAAAACAAAGAGTATTCATCAGAATATAGCAAATCATAGTTTATTTAAGAATTTGAAGAAAACTCTTTCCTTATAGGGTTGAATTCAGTAAATATGCATACGTCATTAAGATCCGCCCCTTTGTAGGAGAGCTTTCTGGTACGTAATTGACATTTTTGAGCTCCAGGATTGGTTGATAATTTTTCAAATAATTTTTTAAAAAATCTCTAGTATATGAACAAACTCCAAAACATAAAAAAGTTTCATTAAAAGTACATTTTGATTTTTTGCCAGTGCATTTATTGAGGTATGGGTATTAAAGGAATTTACTGCGAAATTACAATGTTTACAAACAGTGACATGTGAAAAGCCAAAATATGCCGCATAGGTATATGGTTTTATTAGTGCAAAAGAACCTACTACATCTTATCTTCATCGAATGAAATATGAAAGATTTGGCATTTTAAAGATGAAATTTCTATGAATTTATTTCTAAAGTTGGTAATGCATTAAATCCAATGGGGCTTTCAATACTGGATTCAACCCTATACCTGAGGTAAATTATGAATGAATATTTTGATATTTTTAAGCTTCTTGGAACTTTTCTTCTATGTTTGCATAGATATAAGTGAAAGCAAAGTAAATTTGACAAACTGCACACCCAGGTTTACTAAAAAAACTGCTGAATCAGCATTTTTACATATTTTCTATGAATTTAGCCCATGTAATTTAACAAGACATGGAAATCATAATTATTTCAAAACAATTGATTTTTAATCTTGAAATTTATATTGATGTATATTCATTCTTACTTTTCGCAAGCTCAGGTCATTCCACGGTTGCTATTTTTTTGTCGCGACACTTGCGAAATGTCTCAGATCTTTACAAATTTAGTCCGCCATGGGAGTCCGGATAAAAAAATTGATATAGTCAAAATATTTTCTAACTTAAAGTCATGTTTGTCAGTATCTCCTTCCTTTTATCTTAATTATGTCATACATTCCCTGAAAACCTGTATATTGTTTTGATACAATTCATATTCTATTAAAAAAGAGGCTCCAGGAGGCCATTTTTCTCTCAAAAAGTCTCAGTTGTTAAGTTAAGAACTAGTCTTGTTTACTAATTACTGGTAAAATTTTGAGATTATTGTACTAGAATGAATGAAACACTAATATTCTTACAAATAATATGCATAACTTCTTATAAATGACATCTTTCTTGTGTTCTGTAGTGGATTGTGTGTTAGACACCTGCATTTTGATATTTCATATAGAGCCTTAAGGTCATGAAATGGTAGTTTGTATTTGTTTTTATATGTTCAAAAGGAATTTAATTTGTAAAATCTGACTCTTGTTTTCTTCTTTTGTGTAAAACATAACAAAAATGGTCCAAAATACAGAAATTGGTTCATTTTAGGCATACTGTAAAACATGGTCTGGCATGTACATCATTTCTTTATATATTCTTCTATAGTGCATCTTTGAGTGGTTTCAGGTGGCTAATTATGAGAGATAACATGCACTTCTTTATTTAATGGCTTTTATTCATCATGTTTTACAATTCTAGGCAGACTGAGAGTATTTATAGACAGAAATACTTAGATGAAGTCAGATATTTCAAAATGCATTTTTCTGCAATATGGACACACACTTTCATGAACCTGGCAAAATACCAGAAAGAGGAATAGGTGGAAGGCCATACAATGAAAACAAAGAGTATTCATCAGAATATAGCAAATCATAGTTTATTTAAGAATTTGAAGAAAACTCTTTCCTTATACCTGAGGTAAATTATGAATGAATATTTTGATATTTTTAAGCTTCTTGGAACTTTTCTTCTATGTTTGCATAGATATAAGTGAAAGCAAAGTAAATTTGACAAACTGCACACCCAGGTTTACTAAAAAAACTGCTGAATCAGCATTTTTACATATTTTCTATGAATTTAGCCCATGTAATTTAACAAGACATGGAAATCATAATTATTTCAAAACAATTGATTTTTAATCTTGAAATTTATATTGATGTATATTCATTCTTACTTTTCGCAAGCTCAGGTCATTCCACGGTTGCTATTTTTTTGTCGCGACACTTGCGAAATGTCTCAGATCTTTACAAATTTAGTCCGCCATGGGAGTCCGGATAAAAAAATTGATATAGTCAAAATATTTTCTAACTTAAAGTCATGTTTGTCAGTATCTCCTTCCTTTTATCTTAATTATGTCATACATTCCCTGAAAACCTGTATATTGTTTTGATACAATTCATATTCTATTAAAAAAGAGGCTCCAGGAGGCCATTTTTCTCTCAAAAAGTCTCAGTTGTTAAGTTAAGAACTAGTCTTGTTTACTAATTACTGGTAAAATTTTGAGATTATTGTACTAGAATGAATGAAACACTAATATTCTTACAAATAATATGCATAACTTCTTATAAATGACATCTTTCTTGTGTTCTGTAGTGGATTGTGTGTTAGACACCTGCATTTTGATATTTCATATAGAGCCTTAAGGTCATGAAATGGTAGTTTGTATTTGTTTTTATATGTTCAAAAGGAATTTAATTTGTAAAATCTGACTCTTGTTTTCTTCTTTTGTGTAAAACATAACAAAAATGGTCCAAAATACAGAAATTGGTTCATTTTAGGCATACTGTAAAACATGGTCTGGCATGTACATCATTTCTTTATATATTCTTCTATAGTGCATCTTTGAGTGGTTTCAGGTGGCTAATTATGAGAGATAACATGCACTTCTTTATTTAATGGCTTTTATTCATCATGTTTTACAATTCTAGGCAGACTGAGAGTATTTATAGACAGAAATACTTAGATGAAGTCAGATATTTCAAAATGCATTTTTCTGCAATATGGACACACACTTTCATGAACCTGGCAAAATACCAGAAAGAGGAATAGGTGGAAGGCCATACAATGAAAACAAAGAGTATTCATCAGAATATAGCAAATCATAGTTTATTTAAGAATTTGAAGAAAACTCTTTCCTTATACCTGAGGTAAATTATGAATGAATATTTTGATATTTTTAAGCTTCTTGGAACTTTTCTTCTATGTTTGCATAGATATAAGTGAAAGCAAAGTAAATTTGACAAACTGCACACCCAGGTTTACTAAAAAAACTGCTGAATCAGCATTTTTACATATTTTCTATGAATTTAGCCCATGTAATTTAACAAGACATGGAAATCATAATTATTTCAAAACAATTGATTTTTAATCTTGAAATTTATATTGATGTATATTCATTCTTACTTTTCGCAAGCTCAGGTCATTCCACGGTTGCTATTTTTTTGTCGCGACACTTGCGAAATGTCTCAGATCTTTACAAATTTAGTCCGCCATGGGAGTCCGGATAAAAAAATTGATATAGTCAAAATATTTTCTAACTTAAAGTCATGTTTGTCAGTATCTCCTTCCTTTTATCTTAATTATGTCATACATTCCCTGAAAACCTGTATATTGTTTTGATACAATTCATATTCTATTAAAAAAGAGGCTCCAGGAGGCCATTTTTCTCTCAAAAAGTCTCAGTTGTTAAGTTAAGAACTAGTCTTGTTTACTAATTACTGGTAAAATTTTGAGATTATTGTACTAGAATGAATGAAACACTAATATTCTTACAAATAATATGCATAACTTCTTATAAATGACATCTTTCTTGTGTTCTGTAGTGGATTGTGTGTTAGACACCTGCATTTTGATATTTCATATAGAGCCTTAAGGTCATGAAATGGTAGTTTGTATTTGTTTTTATATGTTCAAAAGGAATTTAATTTGTAAAATCTGACTCTTGTTTTCTTCTTTTGTGTAAAACATAACAAAAATGGTCCAAAATACAGAAATTGGTTCATTTTAGGCATACTGTAAAACATGGTCTGGCATGTACATCATTTCTTTATATATTCTTCTATAGTGCATCTTTGAGTGGTTTCAGGTGGCTAATTATGAGAGATAACATGCACTTCTTTATTTAATGGCTTTTATTCATCATGTTTTACAATTCTAGGCAGACTGAGAGTATTTATAGACAGAAATACTTAGATGAAGTCAGATATTTCAAAATGCATTTTTCTGCAATATGGACACACACTTTCATGAACCTGGCAAAATACCAGAAAGAGGAATAGGTGGAAGGCCATACAATGAAAACAAAGAGTATTCATCAGAATATAGCAAATCATAGTTTATTTAAGAATTTGAAGAAAACTCTTTCCTTATACCTGAGGTAAATTATGAATGAATATTTTGATATTTTTAAGCTTCTTGGAACTTTTCTTCTATGTTTGCATAGATATAAGTGAAAGCAAAGTAAATTTGACAAACTGCACACCCAGGTTTACTAAAAAAACTGCTGAATCAGCATTTTTACATATTTTCTATGAATTTAGCCCATGTAATTTAACAAGACATGGAAATCATAATTATTTCAAAACAATTGATTTTTAATCTTGAAATTTATATTGATGTATATTCATTCTTACTTTTCGCAAGCTCAGGTCATTCCACGGTTGCTATTTTTTTGTCGCGACACTTGCGAAATGTCTCAGATCTTTACAAATTTAGTCCGCCATGGGAGTCCGGATAAAAAAATTGATATAGTCAAAATATTTTCTAACTTAAAGTCATGTTTGTCAGTATCTCCTTCCTTTTATCTTAATTATGTCATACATTCCCTGAAAACCTGTATATTGTTTTGATACAATTCATATTCTATTAAAAAAGAGGCTCCAGGAGGCCATTTTTCTCTCAAAAAGTCTCAGTTGTTAAGTTAAGAACTAGTCTTGTTTACTAATTACTGGTAAAATTTTGAGATTATTGTACTAGAATGAATGAAACACTAATATTCTTACAAATAATATGCATAACTTCTTATAAATGACATCTTTCTTGTGTTCTGTAGTGGATTGTGTGTTAGACACCTGCATTTTGATATTTCATATAGAGCCTTAAGGTCATGAAATGGTAGTTTGTATTTGTTTTTATATGTTCAAAAGGAATTTAATTTGTAAAATCTGACTCTTGTTTTCTTCTTTTGTGTAAAACATAACAAAAATGGTCCAAAATACAGAAATTGGTTCATTTTAGGCATACTGTAAAACATGGTCTGGCATGTACATCATTTCTTTATATATTCTTCTATAGTGCATCTTTGAGTGGTTTCAGGTGGCTAATTATGAGAGATAACATGCACTTCTTTATTTAATGGCTTTTATTCATCATGTTTTACAATTCTAGGCAGACTGAGAGTATTTATAGACAGAAATACTTAGATGAAGTCAGATATTTCAAAATGCATTTTTCTGCAATATGGACACACACTTTCATGAACCTGGCAAAATACCAGAAAGAGGAATAGGTGGAAGGCCATACAATGAAAACAAAGAGTATTCATCAGAATATAGCAAATCATAGTTTATTTAAGAATTTGAAGAAAACTCTTTCCTTATAGGGTTGAATTCAGTAAATATGCATACGTCATTAAGATCCGCCCCTTTGTAGGAGAGCTTTCTGGTACGTAATTGACATTTTTGAGCTCCAGGATTGGTTGATAATTTTTCAAATAATTTTTTAAAAAATCTCTAGTATATGAACAAACTCCAAAACATAAAAAAGTTTCATTAAAAGTACATTTTGATTTTTTGCCAGTGCATTTATTGAGGTATGGGTATTAAAGGAATTTACTGCGAAATTACAATGTTTACAAACAGTGACATGTGAAAAGCCAAAATATGCCGCATAGGTATATGGTTTTATTAGTGCAAAAGAACCTACTACATCTTATCTTCATCGAATGAAATATGAAAGATTTGGCATTTTAAAGATGAAATTTCTATGAATTTATTTCTAAAGTTGGTAATGCATTAAATCCAATGGGGCTTTCAATACTGGATTCAACCCTATACCTGAGGTAAATTATGAATGAATATTTTGATATTTTTAAGCTTCTTGGAACTTTTCTTCTATGTTTGCATAGATATAAGTGAAAGCAAAGTAAATTTGACAAACTGCACACCCAGGTTTACTAAAAAAACTGCTGAATCAGCATTTTTACATATTTTCTATGAATTTCCCGTACAGAAACCACTAACAAGTTCTTATATGAATCTCATAAGAAACTTACAAGATTCATACAAGATTCCTATGCAAATTAGTTTGCTTGCGTGAGGAAATTGGTAGTTCATATATGAAGGAAATTTCTAACACGGTCCTCGCATGATGCTGATGTTAGATTTTCAACGAGTATGTGAGAAATAATTCCAACCATCAAGGTTTTAACAGATTTTTTCAAAGTTCTTCTTTCTCATGTTAGATTCAAGTTAGAAATTTGGACATAGAAATTTTGAGTTCTCAATTCTAACAGAAAATATATGGAAAAATCACAAATCAGATTTCTCATATGAGATTTATGTTAGAAATAAAAGCATAGAAAATTTAGGAAATTAAGCTTTGCAGAATACTCATTATATTTCTAAGATGAAATTTCTAACCTGAGAATTATGTTAGAATTTTCATATTTTATGCCCATGATGCATTTAACAGGAAATTGTTTTGATCCAATCAAATTCATTTTGTTACACATTTTGAAAATTGAAAATTTACAAGAAGATGCAAGAAGAATGTGTCTTGATCTAATAGACTTAAAAGTTTTTTGTAAGGATTTATGTTTTCAAATAAAGGTAATTTATATTTATTAAATGTATACATGTTGTTTTGAGAGATTAATTTATATGTAAATGACTGTTAAAAGCATCTTAAAAAATAAAATGCAACTAATTAATAGAGGCACAATTAGTATGGGAATTTTGGACATAATACTACATTATTCAAAATTGAATTTTATTATTATTGAAACATTTTTATTAAATTACTTTAGAACAACTAGTATAGAAAATTAAAATAGCATCATTTACTTTATCATGTTATATCTTAGTCTATATCATTTATTTAAGGCATATGCTTCATTTTTTTAAGGCATATGCTTCATTTTTTTACCTGTATATATTTTGATTGTCATACATGTACATGTAATAATGAGTATTATAATTATTAAGTCTTCATTTTATATTAATCTTAATTCTATTCTCAATGTGAATATAATCTAGGCATGATGGTCTATAAAGTTTAAAACAAATGACACATTTAGAATGTTTAGTGTAACCAAATTGTTTAGTTATGTACATGTAGCACAAACATGTTACATGTATGTATTCAGAATTAGGTCAGGCCCTTATTCCTGGTTATTATCTTATTTTACGCCTTTTTTAAATTTCTCAGGTAGGTAAAAGAAGTGAGAAATTTCCTCATGTGAGGAAAATTTTTTCACATAAGATTTTATATCTGAATACCGAATTTCTTTTTAAGGAAATTCTCATATGAGATCTCATGTTAGAATGGCCTCGCGAGATTTTTAACATGCAAATTAGGTTAGTTTCTAACATCCTGGCTTAAATTCTAATATGGTTTCTAACCTCATTTGCATGTTAAAAAACTCGTAAGAAAACAATGTTAGAAACTAACATGAGAAAACATATTAGATTCTCATATGGTACATGTTAGTTGTTTTTGGTAAGGGTTAGCCCATGTAATTTAACAAGACATGGAAATCATAATTATTTCAAAACAATTGATTTTTAATCTTGAAATTTATATTGATGTATATTCATTCTTACTTTTCGCAAGCTCAGGTCATTCCACGGTTGCTATTTTTTTGTCGCGACACTTGCGAAATGTCTCAGATCTTTACAAATTTAGTCCGCCATGGGAGTCCGGATAAAAAAATTGATATAGTCAAAATATTTTCTAACTTAAAGTCATGTTTGTCAGTATCTCCTTCCTTTTATCTTAATTATGTCATACATTCCCTGAAAACCTGTATATTGTTTTGATACAATTCATATTCTATTAAAAAAGAGGCTCCAGGAGGCCATTTTTCTCTCAAAAAGTCTCAGTTGTTAAGTTAAGAACTAGTCTTGTTTACTAATTACTGGTAAAATTTTGAGATTATTGTACTAGAATGAATGAAACACTAATATTCTTACAAATAATATGCATAACTTCTTATAAATGACATCTTTCTTGTGTTCTGTAGTGGATTGTGTGTTAGACACCTGCATTTTGATATTTCATATAGAGCCTTAAGGTCATGAAATGGTAGTTTGTATTTGTTTTTATATGTTCAAAAGGAATTTAATTTGTAAAATCTGACTCTTGTTTTCTTCTTTTGTGTAAAACATAACAAAAATGGTCCAAAATACAGAAATTGGTTCATTTTAGGCATACTGTAAAACATGGTCTGGCATGTACATCATTTCTTTATATATTCTTCTATAGTGCATCTTTGAGTGGTTTCAGGTGGCTAATTATGAGAGATAACATGCACTTCTTTATTTAATGGCTTTTATTCATCATGTTTTACAATTCTAGGCAGACTGAGAGTATTTATAGACAGAAATACTTAGATGAAGTCAGATATTTCAAAATGCATTTTTCTGCAATATGGACACACACTTTCATGAACCTGGCAAAATACCAGAAAGAGGAATAGGTGGAAGGCCATACAATGAAAACAAAGAGTATTCATCAGAATATAGCAAATCATAGTTTATTTAAGAATTTGAAGAAAACTCTTTCCTTATACCTGAGGTAAATTATGAATGAATATTTTGATATTTTTAAGCTTCTTGGAACTTTTCTTCTATGTTTGCATAGATATAAGTGAAAGCAAAGTAAATTTGACAAACTGCACACCCAGGTTTACTAAAAAAACTGCTGAATCAGCATTTTTACATATTTTCTATGAATTTAGCCCATGTAATTTAACAAGACATGGAAATCATAA
This sequence comes from Arcuatula senhousia, assembly GCA_963971305.1. Lineage (NCBI taxonomy): Eukaryota > Metazoa > Mollusca > Bivalvia > Mytilida > Mytilidae > Arcuatula > Arcuatula senhousia. The sequence continues at coordinate 29,633,257 of OZ020308.1, read as the reverse complement.
TTATTTCAAAACAATTGATTTTTAATCTTGAAATTTATATTGATGTATATTCATTCTTACTTTTCGCAAGCTCAGGTCATTCCACGGTTGCTATTTTTTTGTCGCGACACTTGCGAAATGTCTCAGATCTTTACAAATTTAGTCCGCCATGGGAGTCCGGATAAAAAAATTGATATAGTCAAAATATTTTCTAACTTAAAGTCATGTTTGTCAGTATCTCCTTCCTTTTATCTTAATTATGTCATACATTCCCTGAAAACCTGTATATTGTTTTGATACAATTCATATTCTATTAAAAAAGAGGCTCCAGGAGGCCATTTTTCTCTCAAAAAGTCTCAGTTGTTAAGTTAAGAACTAGTCTTGTTTACTAATTACTGGTAAAATTTTGAGATTATTGTACTAGAATGAATGAAACACTAATATTCTTACAAATAATATGCATAACTTCTTATAAATGACATCTTTCTTGTGTTCTGTAGTGGATTGTGTGTTAGACACCTGCATTTTGATATTTCATATAGAGCCTTAAGGTCATGAAATGGTAGTTTGTATTTGTTTTTATATGTTCAAAAGGAATTTAATTTGTAAAATCTGACTCTTGTTTTCTTCTTTTGTGTAAAACATAACAAAAATGGTCCAAAATACAGAAATTGGTTCATTTTAGGCATACTGTAAAACATGGTCTGGCATGTACATCATTTCTTTATATATTCTTCTATAGTGCATCTTTGAGTGGTTTCAGGTGGCTAATTATGAGAGATAACATGCACTTCTTTATTTAATGGCTTTTATTCATCATGTTTTACAATTCTAGGCAGACTGAGAGTATTTATAGACAGAAATACTTAGATGAAGTCAGATATTTCAAAATGCATTTTTCTGCAATATGGACACACACTTTCATGAACCTGGCAAAATACCAGAAAGAGGAATAGGTGGAAGGCCATACAATGAAAACAAAGAGTATTCATCAGAATATAGCAAATCATAGTTTATTTAAGAATTTGAAGAAAACTCTTTCCTTATACCTGAGGTAAATTATGAATGAATATTTTGATATTTTTAAGCTTCTTGGAACTTTTCTTCTATGTTTGCATAGATATAAGTGAAAGCAAAGTAAATTTGACAAACTGCACACCCAGGTTTACTAAAAAAACTGCTGAATCAGCATTTTTACATATTTTCTATGAATTTAGCCCATGTAATTTAACAAGACATGGAAATCATAATTATTTCAAAACAATTGATTTTTAATCTTGAAATTTATATTGATGTATATTCATTCTTACTTTTCGCAAGCTCAGGTCATTCCACGGTTGCTATTTTTTTGTCGCGACACTTGCGAAATGTCTCAGATCTTTACAAATTTAGTCCGCCATGGGAGTCCGGATAAAAAAATTGATATAGTCAAAATATTTTCTAACTTAAAGTCATGTTTGTCAGTATCTCCTTCCTTTTATCTTAATTATGTCATACATTCCCTGAAAACCTGTATATTGTTTTGATACAATTCATATTCTATTAAAAAAGAGGCTCCAGGAGGCCATTTTTCTCTCAAAAAGTCTCAGTTGTTAAGTTAAGAACTAGTCTTGTTTACTAATTACTGGTAAAATTTTGAGATTATTGTACTAGAATGAATGAAACACTAATATTCTTACAAATAATATGCATAACTTCTTATAAATGACATCTTTCTTGTGTTCTGTAGTGGATTGTGTGTTAGACACCTGCATTTTGATATTTCATATAGAGCCTTAAGGTCATGAAATGGTAGTTTGTATTTGTTTTTATATGTTCAAAAGGAATTTAATTTGTAAAATCTGACTCTTGTTTTCTTCTTTTGTGTAAAACATAACAAAAATGGTCCAAAATACAGAAATTGGTTCATTTTAGGCATACTGTAAAACATGGTCTGGCATGTACATCATTTCTTTATATATTCTTCTATAGTGCATCTTTGAGTGGTTTCAGGTGGCTAATTATGAGAGATAACATGCACTTCTTTATTTAATGGCTTTTATTCATCATGTTTTACAATTCTAGGCAGACTGAGAGTATTTATAGACAGAAATACTTAGATGAAGTCAGATATTTCAAAATGCATTTTTCTGCAATATGGACACACACTTTCATGAACCTGGCAAAATACCAGAAAGAGGAATAGGTGGAAGGCCATACAATGAAAACAAAGAGTATTCATCAGAATATAGCAAATCATAGTTTATTTAAGAATTTGAAGAAAACTCTTTCCTTATAGGGTTGAATTCAGTAAATATGCATACGTCATTAAGATCCGCCCCTTTGTAGGAGAGCTTTCTGGTACGTAATTGACATTTTTGAGCTCCAGGATTGGTTGATAATTTTTCAAATAATTTTTTAAAAAATCTCTAGTATATGAACAAACTCCAAAACATAAAAAAGTTTCATTAAAAGTACATTTTGATTTTTTGCCAGTGCATTTATTGAGGTATGGGTATTAAAGGAATTTACTGCGAAATTACAATGTTTACAAACAGTGACATGTGAAAAGCCAAAATATGCCGCATAGGTATATGGTTTTATTAGTGCAAAAGAACCTACTACATCTTATCTTCATCGAATGAAATATGAAAGATTTGGCATTTTAAAGATGAAATTTCTATGAATTTATTTCTAAAGTTGGTAATGCATTAAATCCAATGGGGCTTTCAATACTGGATTCAACCCTATACCTGAGGTAAATTATGAATGAATATTTTGATATTTTTAAGCTTCTTGGAACTTTTCTTCTATGTTTGCATAGATATAAGTGAAAGCAAAGTAAATTTGACAAACTGCACACCCAGGTTTACTAAAAAAACTGCTGAATCAGCATTTTTACATATTTTCTATGAATTTAGCCCATGTAATTTAACAAGACATGGAAATCATAATTATTTCAAAACAATTGATTTTTAATCTTGAAATTTATATTGATGTATATTCATTCTTACTTTTCGCAAGCTCAGGTCATTCCACGGTTGCTATTTTTTTGTCGCGACACTTGCGAAATGTCTCAGATCTTTACAAATTTAGTCCGCCATGGGAGTCCGGATAAAAAAATTGATATAGTCAAAATATTTTCTAACTTAAAGTCATGTTTGTCAGTATCTCCTTCCTTTTATCTTAATTATGTCATACATTCCCTGAAAACCTGTATATTGTTTTGATACAATTCATATTCTATTAAAAAAGAGGCTCCAGGAGGCCATTTTTCTCTCAAAAAGTCTCAGTTGTTAAGTTAAGAACTAGTCTTGTTTACTAATTACTGGTAAAATTTTGAGATTATTGTACTAGAATGAATGAAACACTAATATTCTTACAAATAATATGCATAACTTCTTATAAATGACATCTTTCTTGTGTTCTGTAGTGGATTGTGTGTTAGACACCTGCATTTTGATATTTCATATAGAGCCTTAAGGTCATGAAATGGTAGTTTGTATTTGTTTTTATATGTTCAAAAGGAATTTAATTTGTAAAATCTGACTCTTGTTTTCTTCTTTTGTGTAAAACATAACAAAAATGGTCCAAAATACAGAAATTGGTTCATTTTAGGCATACTGTAAAACATGGTCTGGCATGTACATCATTTCTTTATATATTCTTCTATAGTGCATCTTTGAGTGGTTTCAGGTGGCTAATTATGAGAGATAACATGCACTTCTTTATTTAATGGCTTTTATTCATCATGTTTTACAATTCTAGGCAGACTGAGAGTATTTATAGACAGAAATACTTAGATGAAGTCAGATATTTCAAAATGCATTTTTCTGCAATATGGACACACACTTTCATGAACCTGGCAAAATACCAGAAAGAGGAATAGGTGGAAGGCCATACAATGAAAACAAAGAGTATTCATCAGAATATAGCAAATCATAGTTTATTTAAGAATTTGAAGAAAACTCTTTCCTTATAGGGTTGAATTCAGTAAATATGCATACGTCATTAAGATCCGCCCCTTTGTAGGAGAGCTTTCTGGTACGTAATTGACATTTTTGAGCTCCAGGATTGGTTGATAATTTTTCAAATAATTTTTTAAAAAATCTCTAGTATATGAACAAACTCCAAAACATAAAAAAGTTTCATTAAAAGTACATTTTGATTTTTTGCCAGTGCATTTATTGAGGTATGGGTATTAAAGGAATTTACTGCGAAATTACAATGTTTACAAACAGTGACATGTGAAAAGCCAAAATATGCCGCATAGGTATATGGTTTTATTAGTGCAAAAGAACCTACTACATCTTATCTTCATCGAATGAAATATGAAAGATTTGGCATTTTAAAGATGAAATTTCTATGAATTTATTTCTAAAGTTGGTAATGCATTAAATCCAATGGGGCTTTCAATACTGGATTCAACCCTATACCTGAGGTAAATTATGAATGAATATTTTGATATTTTTAAGCTTCTTGGAACTTTTCTTCTATGTTTGCATAGATATAAGTGAAAGCAAAGTAAATTTGACAAACTGCACACCCAGGTTTACTAAAAAAACTGCTGAATCAGCATTTTTACATATTTTCTATGAATTTAGCCCATGTAATTTAACAAGACATGGAAATCATAATTATTTCAAAACAATTGATTTTTAATCTTGAAATTTATATTGATGTATATTCATTCTTACTTTTCGCAAGCTCAGGTCATTCCACGGTTGCTATTTTTTTGTCGCGACACTTGCGAAATGTCTCAGATCTTTACAAATTTAGTCCGCCATGGGAGTCCGGATAAAAAAATTGATATAGTCAAAATATTTTCTAACTTAAAGTCATGTTTGTCAGTATCTCCTTCCTTTTATCTTAATTATGTCATACATTCCCTGAAAACCTGTATATTGTTTTGATACAATTCATATTCTATTAAAAAAGAGGCTCCAGGAGGCCATTTTTCTCTCAAAAAGTCTCAGTTGTTAAGTTAAGAACTAGTCTTGTTTACTAATTACTGGTAAAATTTTGAGATTATTGTACTAGAATGAATGAAACACTAATATTCTTACAAATAATATGCATAACTTCTTATAAATGACATCTTTCTTGTGTTCTGTAGTGGATTGTGTGTTAGACACCTGCATTTTGATATTTCATATAGAGCCTTAAGGTCATGAAATGGTAGTTTGTATTTGTTTTTATATGTTCAAAAGGAATTTAATTTGTAAAATCTGACTCTTGTTTTCTTCTTTTGTGTAAAACATAACAAAAATGGTCCAAAATACAGAAATTGGTTCATTTTAGGCATACTGTAAAACATGGTCTGGCATGTACATCATTTCTTTATATATTCTTCTATAGTGCATCTTTGAGTGGTTTCAGGTGGCTAATTATGAGAGATAACATGCACTTCTTTATTTAATGGCTTTTATTCGTCATGTTTTACAATTCTAGGCAGACTGAGAGTATTTATAGACAGAAATACTTAGATGAAGTCAGATATTTCAAAATGCATTTTTCTGCAATATGGACACACACTTTCATGAACCTGGCAAAATACCAGAAAGAGGAATAGGTGGAAGGCCATACAATGAAAACAAAGAGTATTCATCAGAATATAGCAAATCATAGTTTATTTAAGAATTTGAAGAAAACTCTTTCCTTATACCTGAGGTAAATTATGAATGAATATTTTGATATTTTTAAGCTTCTTGGAACTTTTCTTCTATGTTTGCATAGATATAAGTGAAAGCAAAGTAAATTTGACAAACTGCACACCCAGGTTTACTAAAAAAACTGCTGAATCAGCATTTTTACATATTTTCTATGAATTTAGCCCATGTAATTTAACAAGACATGGAAATCATAATTATTTCAAAACAATTGATTTTTAATCTTGAAATTTATATTGATGTATATTCATTCTTACTTTTCGCAAGCTCAGGTCATTCCACGGTTGCTATTTTTTTGTCGCGACACTTGCGAAATGTCTCAGATCTTTACAAATTTAGTCCGCCATGGGAGTCCGGATAAAAAAATTGATATAGTCAAAATATTTTCTAACTTAAAGTCATGTTTGTCAGTATCTCCTTCCTTTTATCTTAATTATGTCATACATTCCCTGAAAACCTGTATATTGTTTTGATACAATTCATATTCTATTAAAAAAGAGGCTCCAGGAGGCCATTTTTCTCTCAAAAAGTCTCAGTTGTTAAGTTAAGAACTAGTCTTGTTTACTAATTACTGGTAAAATTTTGAGATTATTGTACTAGAATGAATGAAACACTAATATTCTTACAAATAATATGCATAACTTCTTATAAATGACATCTTTCTTGTGTTCTGTAGTGGATTGTGTGTTAGACACCTGCATTTTGATATTTCATATAGAGCCTTAAGGTCATGAAATGGTAGTTTGTATTTGTTTTTATATGTTCAAAAGGAATTTAATTTGTAAAATCTGACTCTTGTTTTCTTCTTTTGTGTAAAACATAACAAAAATGGTCCAAAATACAGAAATTGGTTCATTTTAGGCATACTGTAAAACATGGTCTGGCATGTACATCATTTCTTTATATATTCTTCTATAGTGCATCTTTGAGTGGTTTCAGGTGGCTAATTATGAGAGATAACATGCACTTCTTTATTTAATGGCTTTTATTCATCATGTTTTACAATTCTAGGCAGACTGAGAGTATTTATAGACAGAAATACTTAGATGAAGTCAGATATTTCAAAATGCATTTTTCTGCAATATGGACACACACTTTCATGAACCTGGCAAAATACCAGAAAGAGGAATAGGTGGAAGGCCATACAATGAAAACAAAGAGTATTCATCAGAATATAGCAAATCATAGTTTATTTAAGAATTTGAAGAAAACTCTTTCCTTATACCTGAGGTAAATTATGAATGAATATTTTGATATTCTTAAGCTTCTTGGAACTTTTCTTCTATGTTTGCATAGATATAAGTGAAAGCAAAGTAAATTTGACAAACTGCACACCCAGGTTTACTAAAAAAACTGCTGAATCAGCATTTTTACATATTTTCTATGAATTTAGCCCATGTAATTTAACAAGACATGGAAATCATAATTATTTCAAAACAATTGATTTTTAATCTTGAAATTTATATTGATGTATATTCATTCTTACTTTTCGCAAGCTCAGGTCATTCCACGGTTGCTATTTTTTTGTCGCGACACTTGCGAAATGTCTCAGATCTTTACAAATTTAGTCCGCCATGGGAGTCCGGATAAAAAAATTGATATAGTCAAAATATTTTCTAACTTAAAGTCATGTTTGTCAGTATCTCCTTCCTTTTATCTTAATTATGTCATACATTCCCTGAAAACCTGTATATTGTTTTGATACAATTCATATTCTATTAAAAAAGAGGCTCCAGGAGGCCATTTTTCTCTCAAAAAGTCTCAGTTGTTAAGTTAAGAACTAGTCTTGTTTACTAATTACTGGTAAAATTTTGAGATTATTGTACTAGAATGAATGAAACACTAATATTCTTACAAATAATATGCATAACTTCTTATAAATGACATCTTTCTTGTGTTCTGTAGTGGATTGTGTGTTAGACACCTGCATTTTGATATTTCATATAGAGCCTTAAGGTCATGAAATGGTAGTTTGTATTTGTTTTTATATGTTCAAAAGGAATTTAATTTGTAAAATCTGACTCTTGTTTTCTTCTTTTGTGTAAAACATAACAAAAATGGTCCAAAATACAGAAATTGGTTCATTTTAGGCATACTGTAAAACATGGTCTGGCATGTACATCATTTCTTTATATATTCTTCTATAGTGCATCTTTGAGTGGTTTCAGGTGGCTAATTATGAGAGATAACATGCACTTCTTTATTTAATGGCTTTTATTCATCATGTTTTACAATTCTAGGCAGACTGAGAGTATTTATAGACAGAAATACTTAGATGAAGTCAGATATTTCAAAATGCATTTTTCTGCAATATGGACACACACTTTCATGAACCTGGCAAAATACCAGAAAGAGGAATAGGTGGAAGGCCATACAATGAAAACAAAGAGTATTCATCAGAATATAGCAAATCATAGTTTATTTAAGAATTTGAAGAAAACTCTTTCCTTATACCTGAGGTAAATTATGAATGAATATTTTGATATTTTTAAGCTTCTTGGAACTTTTCTTCTATGTTTGCATAGATATAAGTGAAAGCAAAGTAAATTTGACAAACTGCACACCCAGGTTTACTAAAAAAACTGCTGAATCAGCATTTTTACATATTTTCTATGAATTTAGCCCATGTAATTTAACAAGACATGGAAATCATAATTATTTCAAAACAATTGATTTTTAATCTTGAAATTTATATTGATGTATATTCATTCTTACTTTTCGCAAGCTCAGGTCATTCCACGGTTGCTATTTTTTTGTCGCGACACTTGCGAAATGTCTCAGATCTTTACAAATTTAGTCCGCCATGGGAGTCCGGATAAAAAAATTGATATAGTCAAAATATTTTCTAACTTAAAGTCATGTTTGTCAGTATCTCCTTCCTTTTATCTTAATTATGTCATACATTCCCTGAAAACCTGTATATTGTTTTGATACAATTCATATTCTATTAAAAAAGAGGCTCCAGGAGGCCATTTTTCTCTCAAAAAGTCTCAGTTGTTAAGTTAAGAACTAGTCTTGTTTACTAATTACTGGTAAAATTTTGAGATTATTGTACTAGAATGAATGAAACACTAATATTCTTACAAATAATATGCATAACTTCTTATAAATGACATCTTTCTTGTGTTCTGTAGTGGATTGTGTGTTAGACACCTGCATTTTGATATTTCATATAGAGCCTTAAGGTCATGAAATGGTAGTTTGTATTTGTTTTTATATGTTCAAAAGGAATTTAATTTGTAAAATCTGACTCTTGTTTTCTTCTTTTGTGTAAAACATAACAAAAATGGTCCAAAATACAGAAATTGGTTCATTTTAGGCATACTGTAAAACATGGTCTGGCATGTACATCATTTCTTTATATATTCTTCTATAGTGCATCTTTGAGTGGTTTCAGGTGGCTAATTATGAGAGATAACATGCACTTCTTTATTTAATGGCTTTTATTCATCATGTTTTACAATTCTAGGCAGACTGAGAGTATTTATAGACAGAAATACTTAGATGAAGTCAGATATTTCAAAATGCATTTTTCTGCAATATGGACACACACTTTCATGAACCTGGCAAAATACCAGAAAGAGGAATAGGTGGAAGGCCATACAATGAAAACAAAGAGTATTCATCAGAATATAGCAAATCATAGTTTATTTAAGAATTTGAAGAAAACTCTTTCCTTATACCTGAGGTAAATTATGAATGAATATTTTGATATTTTTAAGCTTCTTGGAACTTTTCTTCTATGTTTGCATAGATATAAGTGAAAGCAAAGTAAATTTGACAAACTGCACACCCAGGTTTACTAAAAAAACTGCTGAATCAGCATTTTTACATATTTTCTATGAATTTAGCCCATGTAATTTAACAAGACATGGAAATCATAATTATTTCAAAACAATTGATTTTTAATCTTGAAATTTATATTGATGTATATTCATTCTTACTTTTCGCAAGCTCAGGTCATTCCACGGTTGCTATTTTTTTGTCGCGACACTTGCGAAATGTCTCAGATCTTTACAAATTTAGTCCGCCATGGGAGTCCGGATAAAAAAATTGATATAGTCAAAATATTTTCTAACTTAAAGTCATGTTTGTCAGTATCTCCTTCCTTTTATCTTAATTATGTCATACATTCCCTGAAAACCTGTATATTGTTTTGATACAATTCATATTCTATTAAAAAAGAGGCTCCAGGAGGCCATTTTTCTCTCAAAAAGTCTCAGTTGTTAAGTTAAGAACTAGTCTTGTTTACTAATTACTGGTAAAATTTTGAGATTATTGTACTAGAATGAATGAAACACTAATATTCTTACAAATAATATGCATAACTTCTTATAAATGACATCTTTCTTGTGTTCTGTAGTGGATTGTGTGTTAGACACCTGCATTTTGATATTTCATATAGAGCCTTAAGGTCATGAAATGGTAGTTTGTATTTGTTTTTATATGTTCAAAAGGAATTTAATTTGTAAAATCTGACTCTTGTTTTCTTCTTTTGTGTAAAACATAACAAAAATGGTCCAAAATACAGAAATTGGTTCATTTTAGGCATACTGTAAAACATGGTCTGGCATGTACATCATTTCTTTATATATTCTTCTATAGTGCATCTTTGAGTGGTTTCAGGTGGCTAATTATGAGAGATAACATGCACTTCTTTATTTAATGGCTTTTATTCATCATGTTTTACAATTCTAGGCAGACTGAGAGTATTTATAGACAGAAATACTTAGATGAAGTCAGATATTTCAAAATGCATTTTTCTGCAATATGGACACACACTTTCATGAACCTGGCAAAATACCAGAAAGAGGAATAGGTGGAAGGCCATACAATGAAAACAAAGAGTATTCATCAGAATATAGCAAATCATAGTTTATTTAAGAATTTGAAGAAAACTCTTTCCTTATAGGGTTGAATTCAGTAAATATGCATACGTCATTAAGATCCGCCCCTTTGTAGGAGAGCTTTCTGGTACGTAATTGACATTTTTGAGCTCCAGGATTGGTTGATAATTTTTCAAATAATTTTTTAAAAAATCTCTAGTATATGAACAAACTCCAAAACATAAAAAAGTTTCATTTAAAGTACATTTTGATTTTTTGCCAGTGCATTTATTGAGGTATGGGTATTAAAGGAATTTACTGCGAAATTACAATGTTTACAAACAGTGACATGTGAAAAGCCAAAATATGCCGCATAGGTATATGGTTTTATTAGTGCAAAAGAACCTACTACATCTTATCTTCATCGAATGAAATATGAAAGATTTGGCATTTTAAAGATGAAATTTCTATGAATTTATTTCTAATGTTGGTAATGCATTAAATCCAATGGGGCTTTCAATACTGGATTCAACCCTATACCTGAGGTAAATTATGAATGAATATTTTGATATTTTTAAGCTTCTTGGAACTTTTCTTCTATGTTTGCATAGATATAAGTGAAAGCAAAGTAAATTTGACAAACTGCACACCCAGGTTTACTAAAAAAACTGCTGAATCAGCATTTTTACATATTTTCTATGAATTTAGCCCATGTAATTTAACAAGACATGGAAATCATAATTATTTCAAAACAATTGATTTTTAATCTTGAAATTTATATTGATGTATATTCATTCTTACTTTTCGCAAGCTCAGGTCATTCCACGGTTGCTATTTTTTTGTCGCGACACTTGCGAAATGTCTCAGATCTTTACAAATTTAGTCCGCCATGGGAGTCCGGATAAAAAAATTGATATAGTCAAAATATTTTCTAACTTAAAGTCATGTTTGTCAGTATCTCCTTCCTTTTATCTTAATTATGTCATACATTCCCTGAAAACCTGTATATTGTTTTGATACAATTCATATTCTATTAAAAAAGAGGCTCCAGGAGGCCATTTTTCTCTCAAAAAGTCTCAGTTGTTAAGTTAAGAACTAGTCTTGTTTACTAATTACTGGTAAAATTTTGAGATTATTGTACTAGAATGAATGAAACACTAATATTCTTACAAATAATATGCATAACTTCTTATAAATGACATCTTTCTTGTGTTCTGTAGTGGATTGTGTGTTAGACACCTGCATTTTGATATTTCATATAGAGCCTTAAGGTCATGAAATGGTAGTTTGTATTTGTTTTTATATGTTCAAAAGGAATTTAATTTGTAAAATCTGACTCTTGTTTTCTTCTTTTGTGTAAAACATAACAAAAATGGTCCAAAATACAGAAATTGGTTCATTTTAGGCATACTGTAAAACATGGTCTGGCATGTACATCATTTCTTTATATATTCTTCTATAGTGCATCTTTGAGTGGTTTCAGGTGGCTAATTATGAGAGATAACATGCACTTCTTTATTTAATGGCTTTTATTCATCATGTTTTACAATTCTAGGCAGACTGAGAGTATTTATAGACAGAAATACTTAGATGAAGTCAGATATTTCAAAATGCATTTTTCTGCAATATGGACACACACTTTCATGAACCTGGCAAAATACCAGAAAGAGGAATAGGTGGAAGGCCATACAATGAAAACAAAGAGTATTCATCAGAATATAGCAAATCATAGTTTATTTAAGAATTTGAAGAAAACTCTTTCCTTATACCTGAGGTAAATTATGAATGAATATTTTGATATTTTTAAGCTTCTTGGAACTTTTCTTCTATGTTTGCATAGATATAAGTGAAAGCAAAGTAAATTTGACAAACTGCACACCCAGGTTTACTAAAAAAACTGCTGAATCAGCATTTTTACATATTTTCTATGAATTTAGCCCATGTAATTTAACAAGACATGGAAATCATAATTATTTCAAAACAATTGATTTTTAATCTTGAAATTTATATTGATGTATATTCATTCTTACTTTTCGCAAGCTCAGGTCATTCCACGGTTGCTATTTTTTTGTCGCGACACTTGCGAAATGTCTCAGATCTTTACAAATTTAGTCCGCCATGGGAGTCCGGATAAAAAAATTGATATAGTCAAAATATTTTCTAACTTAAAGTCATGTTTGTCAGTATCTCCTTCCTTTTATCTTAATTATGTCATACATTCCCTGAAAACCTGTATATTGTTTTGATACAATTCATATTCTATTAAAAAAGAGGCTCCAGGAGGCCATTTTTCTCTCAAAAAGTCTCAGTTGTTAAGTTAAGAACTAGTCTTGTTTACTAATTACTGGTAAAATTTTGAGATTATTGTACTAGAATGAATGAAACACTAATATTCTTACAAATAATATGCATAACTTCTTATAAATGACATCTTTCTTGTGTTCTGTAGTGGATTGTGTGTTAGACACCTGCATTTTGATATTTCATATAGAGCCTTAAGGTCATGAAATGGTAGTTTGTATTTGTTTTTATATGTTCAAAAGGAATTTAATTTGTAAAATCTGACTCTTGTTTTCTTCTTTTGTGTAAAACATAACAAAAATGGTCCAAAATACAGAAATTGGTTCATTTTAGGCATACTGTAAAACATGGTCTGGCATGTACATCATTTCTTTATATATTCTTCTATAGTGCATCTTTGAGTGGTTTCAGGTGGCTAATTATGAGAGATAACATGCACTTCTTTATTTAATGGCTTTTATTCATCATGTTTTACAATTCTAGGCAGACTGAGAGTATTTATAGACAGAAATACTTAGATGAAGTCAGATATTTCAAAATGCATTTTTCTGCAATATGGACACACACTTTCATGAACCTGGCAAAATACCAGAAAGAGGAATAGGTGGAAGGCCATACAATGAAAACAAAGAGTATTCATCAGAATATAGCAAATCATAGTTTATTTAAGAATTTGAAGAAAACTCTTTCCTTATAGGGTTGAATTCAGTAAATATGCATACGTCATTAAGATCCGCCCCTTTGTAGGAGAGCTTTCTGGTACGTAATTGACATTTTTGAGCTCCAGGATTGGTTGATAATTTTTCAAATAATTTTTTAAAAAATCTCTAGTATATGAACAAACTCCAAAACATAAAAAAGTTTCATTAAAAGTACATTTTGATTTTTTGCCAGTGCATTTATTGAGGTATGGGTATTAAAGGAATTTACTGCGAAATTACAATGTTTACAAACAGTGACATGTGAAAAGCCAAAATATGCCGCATAGGTATATGGTTTTATTAGTGCAAAAGAACCTACTACATCTTATCTTCATCGAATGAAATATGAAAGATTTGGCATTTTAAAGATGAAATTTCTATGAATTTATTTCTAAAGTTGGTAATGCATTAAATCCAATGGGGCTTTCAATACTGGATTCAACCCTATACCTGAGGTAAATTATGAATGAATATTTTGATATTTTTAAGCTTCTTGGAACTTTTCTTCTATGTTTGCATAGATATAAGTGAAAGCAAAGTAAATTTGACAAACTGCACACCCAGGTTTACTAAAAAAACTGCTGAATCAGCATTTTTACATATTTTCTATGAATTTAGCCCATGTAATTTAACAAGACATGGAAATCATAATTATTTCAAAACAATTGATTTTTAATCTTGAAATTTATATTGATGTATATTCATTCTTACTTTTCGCAAGCTCAGGTCATTCCACGGTTGCTATTTTTTTGTCGCGACACTTGCGAAATGTCTCAGATCTTTACAAATTTAGTCCGCCATGGGAGTCCGGATAAAAAAATTGATATAGTCAAAATATTTTCTAACTTAAAGTCATGTTTGTCAGTATCTCCTTCCTTTTATCTTAATTATGTCATACATTCCCTGAAAACCTGTATATTGTTTTGATACAATTCATATTCTATTAAAAAAGAGGCTCCAGGAGGCCATTTTTCTCTCAAAAAGTCTCAGTTGTTAAGTTAAGAACTAGTCTTGTTTACTAATTACTGGTAAAATTTTGAGATTATTGTACTAGAATGAATGAAACACTAATATTCTTACAAATAATATGCATAACTTCTTATAAATGACATCTTTCTTGTGTTCTGTAGTGGATTGTGTGTTAGACACCTGCATTTTGATATTTCATATAGAGCCTTAAGGTCATGAAATGGTAGTTTGTATTTGTTTTTATATGTTCAAAAGGAATTTAATTTGTAAAATCTGACTCTTGTTTTCTTCTTTTGTGTAAAACATAACAAAAATGGTCCAAAATACAGAAATTGGTTCATTTTAGGCATACTGTAAAACATGGTCTGGCATGTACATCATTTCTTTATATATTCTTCTATAGTGCATCTTTGAGTGGTTTCAGGTGGCTAATTATGAGAGATAACATGCACTTCTTTATTTAATGGCTTTTATTCATCATGTTTTACAATTCTAGGCAGACTGAGAGTATTTATAGACAGAAATACTTAGATGAAGTCAGATATTTCAAAATGCATTTTTCTGCAATATGGACACACACTTTCATGAACCTGGCAAAATACCAGAAAGAGGAATAGGTGGAAGGCCATACAATGAAAACAAAGAGTATTCATCAGAATATAGCAAATCATAGTTTATTTAAGAATTTGAAGAAAACTCTTTCCTTATACCTGAGGTAAATTATGAATGAATATTTTGATATTTTTAAGCTTCTTGGAACTTTTCTTCTATGTTTGCATAGATATAAGTGAAAGCAAAGTAAATTTGACAAACTGCACACCCAGGTTTACTAAAAAAACTGCTGAATCAGCATTTTTACATATTTTCTATGAATTTAGCCCATGTAATTTAACAAGACATGGAAATCATAATTATTTCAAAACAATTGATTTTTAATCTTGAAATTTATATTGATGTATATTCATTCTTACTTTTCGCAAGCTCAGGTCATTCCACGGTTGCTATTTTTTTGTCGCGACACTTGCGAAATGTCTCAGATCTTTACAAATTTAGTCCGCCATGGGAGTCCGGATAAAAAAATTGATATAGTCAAAATATTTTCTAACTTAAAGTCATGTTTGTCAGTATCTCCTTCCTTTTATCTTAATTATGTCATACATTCCCTGAAAACCTGTATATTGTTTTGATACAATTCATATTCTATTAAAAAAGAGGCTCCAGGAGGCCATTTTTCTCTCAAAAAGTCTCAGTTGTTAAGTTAAGAACTAGTCTTGTTTACTAATTACTGGTAAAATTTTGAGATTATTGTACTAGAATGAATGAAACACTAATATTCTTACAAATAATATGCATAACTTCTTATAAATGACATCTTTCTTGTGTTCTGTAGTGGATTGTGTGTTAGACACCTGCATTTTGATATTTCATATAGAGCCTTAAGGTCATGAAATGGTAGTTTGTATTTGTTTTTATATGTTCAAAAGGAATTTAATTTGTAAAATCTGACTCTTGTTTTCTTCTTTTGTGTAAAACATAACAAAAATGGTCCAAAATACAGAAATTGGTTCATTTTAGGCATACTGTAAAACATGGTCTGGCATGTACATCATTTCTTTATATATTCTTCTATAGTGCATCTTTGAGTGGTTTCAGGTGGCTAATTATGAGAGATAACATGCACTTCTTTATTTAATGGCTTTTATTCATCATGTTTTACAATTCTAGGCAGACTGAGAGTATTTATAGACAGAAATACTTAGATGAAGTCAGATATTTCAAAATGCATTTTTCTGCAATATGGACACACACTTTCATGAACCTGGCAAAATACCAGAAAGAGGAATAGGTGGAAGGCCATACAATGAAAACAAAGAGTATTCATCAGAATATAGCAAATCATAGTTTATTTAAGAATTTGAAGAAAACTCTTTCCTTATAGGGTTGAATTCAGTAAATATGCATACGTCATTAAGATCCGCCCCTTTGTAGGAGAGCTTTCTGGTACGTAATTGACATTTTTGAGCTCCAGGATTGGTTGATAATTTTTCAAATAATTTTTTAAAAAATCTCTAGTATATGAACAAACTCCAAAACATAAAAAAGTTTCATTAAAAGTACATTTTGATTTTTTGCCAGTGCATTTATTGAGGTATGGGTATTAAAGGAATTTACTGCGAAATTACAATGTTTACAAACAGTGACATGTGAAAAGCCAAAATATGCCGCATAGGTATATGGTTTTATTAGTGCAAAAGAACCTACTACATCTTATCTTCATCGAATGAAATATGAAAGATTTGGCATTTTAAAGATGAAATTTCTATGAATTTATTTCTAAAGTTGGTAATGCATTAAATCCAATGGGGCTTTCAATACTGGATTCAACCCTACAAGATTTGCATTAACTAGAGTGTAAAAGACGTATCAAGTACGGAATTTAGGTTTCCGGACCACAATTGACAAATTTGAAATAATAGTTTTTCCTCGTTAAAATCAAAACTATTCGTCCTATCGCTATCAAAATTGGTGAACAATCAGTTTGTGGATGTGTCAATACGCCATATAAGTTTCAATAATGCTGCTTAAAGAGTTTTAAAATGGTAATTAAAATCGCCTTGATTTTGCTAATATTTTAGACGTTTTTCAAATCGTAATTTGAATACAAAGATGCACCCTTAAAGTAAACCTACTGCATTGGTAGTCAAGATATGTCTATTTTGTAGGAAATAAATGCAAAATCAACGTGAAAATCTTTTATCTGCCTTGAATATGATGTTATATTATCATACTATGAGACAGTTGATCGAGGGTACCCCTATTTAACGTAATTTTTAGAAAAACTCGACCATACGAATTTCCTACGACAAGTAATAAGTCAAACTAGAAGTGTGTACCCTTCGTTTAAGCCCAAAATCAGCAGTATGTTCTTTCGGGACATTAAACTTTAAAATAAAGCGTCTTTTTACATTCCGTCTACTCTACTATTATTAAATGAATAAAAATAAACATTTATATTTGATTATTTCTTTATAAATTGTTTTATAAACCTGACATCGGGTCAGGCCGCTTTGCCCACAAAGCGACTGGGATGTGTGCCCCAGGTGGTTGAATGGGGCAGCCCTGACATCGAGAGATGCGGGGTCGTCAGGCGATAATGCGGAAAACCTGACCGCAAACCATATTGGTGCACCGTGTTGGGAAAAATGTCACGTTCCTCGCACGTTAAAGAACCCTGCTGCAGGTCTCGGTAAGAGTAGGACCCGTAGGATCCCCATGCATGAGGCTTAATTTCCCGTCCCTACCCATCACTCCTTTTTCCAGTGGCAGTCAAAACTCTCCTACCCGATTGGCCTTGTGTCCCCATTTCCTCCACTTCATCATCATTTCATGTTCATTGTATCACCACTTTCATGTTCATCTCCCGGATATATCCGAACTCGTGCTGCTTGGGAGTAAAGCAATAACTATCTAACTAACTAACTAAAAATTACCGGAAAGTTCAGGATCAAATTAAATGACGTACATATTATGTTGTGTGAAAATTACGACTCAAGATCTCTATGGAAATTGCTTACATTAAATTTATGTATTGTTAATAAATCTAGAATAAATGAAATACAACTCTTTAAATCAAATATTAAATAAACAATTATATTTGATTATTTCTTTATAAATTGTTTTATAGATATACATATATCATTAAGTAATTAAGTAAAAATTACCGGAAACTTCAGGATCAAACTAGATACCAGGGAGATGATAGCCATCTCCAAGGGCCCCGCTCCCATAAAAAATTGTGGACCGGCATTAAACTCAATCTTGATCTGTAACTCATCAAGGTAAACTCACATACCAAAAATCAGTTCAATATCTATAAGCGTTTAGAAAAAAGTGTGGAAAACTGAAATTTTAATGAATTTTCAAGTTTCAAAGGGCCATAACTCCCATAAAAATTTGTGGACCGGCACGAAACTCAAACTATATCTGTAACTCATCAAGGTAAACTCACATACCAAAAATCAGTTCATTATCTATAAGCTTTTAGAAAAAAAGTCCGGAAAACTGAAATTTTAGTGAATTTTCAAAGTTCAAAGGGCCATAACTCCCATAAAAATGTGTGGACCGGCACGAAACTCAAACTATATCTGTAACTCATCAAGGTAAACTCACATACCAAAAATCAGTTCATTATCTATAAGCGTTTAGAAAAAAAGTCCGGAAAACTGAAATTTTAGTGAATTTTCATAGTTCAAATGTTCATAACTCCCATAAAAATTTGTGGACCAGCACGAAACTCGAACTTGATCTGTAACTCATCAAGGTAAACTCACATACCAAAAATCAGTTCATTATATTCTAAAAGTGTTTAGAAAAAAAGTGTGGAAAACTGAAATTTTAATGAATTTTCAAAGTTCAAAGGGCCATAACTCCCACAAAAATGTGTGGACCGGCACGAAACTCAAACTTGATCTGTAACTCATCAAGGTAAACTCACATACCAAAAATCAGTTCATTATCTATAAGCGTTTAGAAAAAAAGTCCGGAAAACTGAATTCGTTACGGACGGACGCACGGACGGACGGACAGACTGATTACTATAGGGCGTCCGCAACAAAGTTGCGGGGCCCTAATTAAATGACGTACATGTGATGTTGTTTGAAAATTACGACTCAAGATCTCTATGGAAATTGCTTACATTAAGTTAATGTATTATTAATAAATCTAGAATAAATGAAATACGACTCTTTAAATTAAATATTAAATACACATTTACATTTGAATATTTCTTTATAAATTGTTTTATAAATAAGTTTATAAGTAAAATAAATAAGATTGTCGATAATAAACAACTGCATTGTGGGTATGGGGATAATATATGATGTATGGTGATGGGGATAGTAAATAGTGTATGGGGATGGGGATGGTAAATAGTGTATGGTGATGGCAATGGTAAATGATGTATGTGGATGGGGGATAGTATATGGTGTATGCGGAAGCTTTTACCATACGAGTACTGTATGCATCGCCCATAATAATAACTAATCTGAATTTATTAAAAAATGCATAAAGAGAAGCTTCAACAGAAACCAGTATTTTAACGACTGCAAAACACTTTAAAAACATGTTTAAAACACTAGGTTTCGTTCCTTGTACTGCACATGGTCGATGTTTTCGTTGCTGGATTTGGCTTGCTTCTTCGAACATTTTGGTTTTGAGTAGTTTTCGTTAAATACTTTTCTTTTTGACCTTCCAATGTTTTGTTTCAAATGCTGTTGATGAGAGGTTACTCCTTGAAATATGCATATACAGCATAAACAATTAACAGTTTTATACCCGTTTTGGTTATGTGTTATGTAAACACGGATATTCTTTGCAATTTAACCTGGGTCAGGTATTTTGTACTTGACCATTCATGGTAGTGATATGTGCACGTTACATGCCTTATTGTGAACTGTCAAGTTATGCATCTATACCAAACTCTGTCCTTTGATACTGTATTTCACCCAACCCTAAAGCAATCCATGATCTTTTTTTTCGTGTTCACTGTATGGAAAGAGCGAAAGGGAAAAACGGTTGATTTCTGTGCCCCGATGTAGTTTATTGCTGTGCTCAAAATGAAGTCGTCTGTTTTTTCTGCCTTTTTACTTAATTATTGAATAATTACATATCCTGCATTGTCGGTGATTTCAACATTAGATAGTAACGATTTAGTTTAATCAAGTTTTACTTGCATTTTTATGTCATAAGCTATTTTGATCACAAAAAGTCATCAATTTATAAGAAAAACACGTATTTTTGGAAAAATTACATAAATAAAACACTTGCAGATGAAATTAAAGTGAACAAAAACTGTTCATCGTGTATTTAAGTATATATAGAACTCTATTGTTGATAAATAAAGTTTAATTATGCAAAGGTTCAAGACAGATCGATGAAATAAAAGAAGGTGTTAAAATTTGCACCGCGAATGTATATTTCTGTGCTGATTTTCTACATGCGAATGTATATTTCAGAGCCCGCGGAAGTTTATTTGTGTGGTTGCGAATGTTTCGTTCTGAGTTATAAATACTTGGCCATAGAAAATCAGATCAAATAATGGAAATATAACTTTAGTTCTAACTCTAAACCAGGGGACAGGTTAATGAAGCTGTCCTAAGCTGTATCATAAACAATGTCTTATGACTTAAAATGGGTTGTAGAAAGGATCATCCTTAGACGCGCCCAAGGATGTTAAACAAAACCATCTTAGGATAACCTTAAATAGGACCATCCTTATACGAATTTAAGATAATCCTGAATAGCCATATGTCATGCATTTACGTCGATGTGAAGGCGTTTTCAAATGCAAAATAGA
This sequence comes from Arcuatula senhousia, assembly GCA_963971305.1. NCBI lineage: Eukaryota > Metazoa > Mollusca > Bivalvia > Mytilida > Mytilidae > Arcuatula > Arcuatula senhousia. The sequence goes on along the minus strand of OZ020308.1, from coordinate 29,612,478 downwards.
TTTAAGCATTTTTATTGCATTGCCTTTGGGTTTTTTTTTAGAGAATAAAAATAATGTATTGCAATATCATCGCATTTCTTCATTCATATTTGTTCTGTGCGTTGCACTTATCACTAATTTATTTACAATTCCTGTCTAAACCATCTAATGTTTTACTTATTCTATAAATTGCAAAAATAATATATAAAGCTCTTTTAAACAAAGCACGACAAAATTAATTGGTGATAAAATCTATATTTATACAGAATAGAATAGAATAGTATGTATTGAGTTATTTTTGTAGGCTGTAAACCTGGGATTTTTTTTCGCACCCTCTTTGCTTTTCCTGGAAGGACTACTGAGTTTTAGTTAACACAGTCTTAAATTTGCACAGTAATCGTATTGTCCAATTAGACTAAAATGGAGGACACATATCGCGCCGTGTATTTTTTCAATTTAGGTGCAGCAATGTCAGTGCGAAAATCGCAAAATAAAACTGTCTCGATAATTTCCTTCTATACTGACAGTATTCGGTTTGTTTATGATTACATTTCAAAATAACATTTCCGAACAATAAAACTAACAGTTTTATACCCAACTTCAATAAACAATGGGGGTTCCAAAAACATCATCAAAGTCAACAACGGTTATTGTAAGTTTTTAATTCATCTGGTACAATGTTTTTTCCATTTAAAATTTCATCTTCTGGTCTCAAATCAAATTTTAAATGTTTAAACTTGTTCTTTTTCTCATCCACTCTAATTTTGATATTTACTTTATCCTTTGGATGGTTATGGACAAAATGCAAAATTGTGTCGTTGAATATGCCAGAAAAAAATTACAATTTTCGCATTTTAATTTATCCATATTATATTTCTGAAGTTGAAAAAAAAAAATATTTCCATTAGTGCCTCTAGCTTGTATTTAAAGCACATTCATGTTATAACATCAAACAATAAAAAATAATTATAATAAAAGTAAATAGCACAGAAATAAACTACAACAATTTTTGCTGCACAGAAATCAACATTCGTGAACTCGGAAATAAACGACAGCATTTCTTCAACCCTTTTTATTGAGTGTTTACAAAACAACTAATCAGTTACTTATTGTAGGTGTTTTGTTAACCTTTCATAAGATATTCCATCATATTAAGATTAAAAACGCAAACTGCTACTTAGAAATGAGTTTTTCTATAAATTAAAGGCTTTTTCTATTCTGATAAGTTTTATCAGAACACATAAATAAACTTTCGCTACTTTAAAAACTGCTCTCAAATAAACTACAGCGTGCACAGAACTTAAAAGTAGCAGGGCACACAATAAACATTCGCCTCATAAGTTAAACACAGCTGTAAAATCATTTGAGAGGACAATTTCTTATCTTCGACAGTAGAATATGATCTAAAATATTATAAAGAATATTTACACTTACTCATTGCTTACAGATGTACCAAAGAATTATGGATTTTCAACATTTTAACTTTTTGTTTTTTCATTGCGATATTTCTTACATTGTTTATCTATTGATTTAAAACTTGTTAAAAAACAATAGAGTGACAAGTAAGAAACTACAAATGAACCTTCACAACACTAGTATATCTATTTTTCTACCTAAATGACATATTTTTGTCTTCCTGATGATTACAATCGTCTGTTTTACCCACAATGCAACAATGACACAGGAGTAAACTACACCGGGGCACAGAAATCAACCGTTTTTCCCTTTCGCTCTTTCCATACAGTGGTGTTGATGTTCATCGCCTTTTCATATAATAAATGATGTTGCTTGGGCGTAAAATACAATTTATTAATGTAGGCAAGTACGAGATTGCTGTCCTTTGGATGAACCCAGATGTATACCCCATGGAAAAAAGTTAAGCACCCCTAGACTTTTTATGCTTTTCTGTGATTTGAAATAATTTCTAATTTTCATGTGACTGGAAGGATGTAAGCTTTCGGTTAAAAGCACAATTTTACCTTGAAAAGCGGGAGATAACTCTTTAAGAAACAAGACGCCAAACTTGTAGTAAAAAAACAAGGATATCAGCAGTAATTCGTGCTAAAGGTGGACATACTCGAAATTGACTCTTTGGCGATACAGTATCAAGGTTTTGATTGTGATTTACATTTTCGGTGCAATTTGACAATTAATTAAAAGTTTCGAGCTTCAGGGAACCATACTTTTCGGAGACCATGTTTCTATACAAAAGTCATCTTTTTGTCCTGTCGTGTTTTGTAAATAAACGATGTCTTTTTGTTTTTTACAAACATGTTTAATTGTGCTTACAGTGTATATTTTAGTTTGCAATAAAACTTTACAATGACTTTTTGTTAAATAACGGTTAAAAGGTGTTTTGAAAATGTATGATTTTAAAAAATCATGGGGGTGCTTAATTTTTTTCCAAGTGTATAGATTCGTCATGGTGTTTTTGTATCGTCGTCCCATGAACCATGTGATCGTTGGCTATGCGACAAGTGTCTCGAAACATACATTTTATTTTAACATTTTATATCTAAACTTCAAGAAGTCAATGTGATTAGGAGTTTTAAAATTATCTAAACATCTAAATAAAACGTATAAACTTAGTAAATTATAAAGGTATTACACAGTAATCGAACCTGGACAACCAATCTCAAATGTCAAAGAGAAAGACAAACCAAGGCAGACATATTGTAAAAATTGAAGATCATAATGCACGTGACTTAATACAGACAATAAATTTAAAGGAAAAGGGGGACAGTTCATCTAAATTACTTTCAAATTACAATTATTTTCTACCTTATAGCAAATCCCAAAAGGACAGAATCGTAATTATATTTGGCTATGATTGCTTGAATTGAAAAATGAAGAGAAAGGTCTCAGATCAAATGTACACGTAACACTAATATATCATATATCAAGCAGCAACTATGCCTTAAATATTTTGTGTGTAGTTTAGATTGCACATATACTGAAAAGACGTAAAATATAAAATATATTATTCGAGCCGTAAAGATCTTTAATCATTCATCTCATATCCATGGATGTATAATTCGTTTTATTAGACATGATAGAAAAATAGTTTACATTCGATGTTAACATTATTGGGATTTAAAAAGTAGGGGTAATCTCTAAATTTGTATATAAATCAAAATTAAATGTAACCGTTTAAATATAATAGTTAAATTGTAGCGTAAAATTATCACTTTATACGTTACTATAAACAACGACGTCAAATTGAGTCAGCCCATTCGTTGACTCCATCGTCCCTATCGTCCATCCCTGATAAACAGGTTACTAGTATTTTGGATAATTTGTCCCACACAAGGAAGCTGCGTGTATTTTGTTTTGTAATTTCAATGTGCATGGATTACAATTTTTATAGAGTAGTTGGACAGTGGTCGTTTTCATAAGAATAGTTACCTAGTTATTGCTCTACTACCAAGTTAAAGAGTTGGAGAGTCTTGGATGACCAAGTTAAAGAGTTGGAGAGTCTTGGATGCCACTGTAATCAAAATTAGTGTTAGAATGTTAACATTTAGACTCTTTATTTGTAATATGGGTCCTACTCTAATAAAGACCTGGATCATAGTTTTTTTTACGACTGCAAAAAAATTGCGGACGTATTATGGTATGATGCTGTCGTCGTCGTTGTCGTCGTCGTCGTCTGTTAACTTTAGTGCATACACGATAACTTTAGTTCTAGTTATCCGAATGCAATGAAATTTCACAATATTAAAGGATGGATGGGATTGATTTTGGGGTCCCACCTGTTTTGGTTTCGAAATTAGGGACCAAAAATGCTACTTTTATGCTTGTTGCCACGATAAATTTAGTTGTAGTCCGATTGCTTTGTGCTTTGGCATTAATGTTCCTTACTATTAAAGGGTCAATGGGATTGATTTTGGGAGTCCCCCCTTTTTTGAAATTAGGGGCCCAAAAGGAAAAAAAAAATCAAATATTTTATTGTTTTCAACATAACTTTGTATCTAGCTGGCTTATTGATGTGATATTTGTGAAGAATGCTTCTTACTATGAAAGAATGGACCTGATGAACTTTTGCGGGCCCCCTTTTCCCTGTTATGTAATAAGGGACCAAAAGGGGCCAAAATCGAAACTTTAATATTAGTGGTCCGATTTTGAAAATGTTTTTTGCATGTTTGTTCTTGTCAAATAGCAATACGAAATACAAATGACAACAAAGTTCCAGACAATAAATTTTGCTACGCCTGACGCGCGTTTCGTCTATTCAAGACTCATCAGAGGCGCTCTACCAAAAATATTGAAAATGCCAAACACTGTATGAATATGAAGAGCATAGAACAGTATAACCAAAAATACCAAACAGGGGAACCAAATAAGTACTAAGATATTCAACCTATGTCTGGGGTAGGAAGAACCTTAGGGTTTAGATAATTTTGAAATTTAGACGGATGATTTAAAGCTTTGATGTATTCTCCAACTCAAAAGTGTTGGTGCCGGAGCGGGAGAATCAATTTTTGCGATCCCTCCCCCCTTTTCTCCCCTTATTATGTAATGAGGGGCCAAAAAAGACCAAAATCGAAAACTTTTTACTTATGATTCGATTTTGAAATTTTTTTTTGCATGTTTGTTCTTGTCAACTAGTGGATACAAAATTGAGAATTAATTTTTGCAACCCCCCTTTTCCCCCTATTATGTAATTAGGGCCAAAATGGAAAACTTGTGGTCTAATTTTGATCTTTGGTGGAAAAAAATGAATCCTTTTAAATTGTAAGTGGAAAATCCACCAAAAGCTGCATGTGTCGAAAACCTTTGTCAGTCCACCATATTAAGGGATTACAGGCTAAAATTGATTCATTGGAAAAATCTGCCAAAACATTTTCAACAACTCTCTTGGATCAAAATAAGTGCTGTCACCAAAAATATGATGAATTTGAACGGGAAAAACAAATACTTGAATTGGAAAATAAGATGCTGAAGTCTTCCAAAAGCAGTCTAATTGAATCACATCAAGAACTTTCATCTAAGTTGAATAATTCATTGCAAGAAATCCAACGACTGAAGTCGCAACAACAGAACCAAAACTTCAACTACAATGTGCATCAACCATACCAGCCTTACAACTATGGACCAAGAGGATATTTCAGATGATCAAAACTCGAGGACGAGTTTTCTCGGAGGAGGCAACTGTGACAGAGCTAAAATTTACAATTTTATTTTTGGTCATTCAATAATTCTATTTGTAATTTTATTCATAATTTTCATTTAATTTTTGTTGTTTATAAAATAGTATTTTTATCAATATTTTAAGGACTTTATTTTGATTAAGTATTTTTGTTTAACATTCCATAAGTGATTAAGTAGATAGGATTAACTCTTTCACATGTCATTTTTTGCTTTAATTAAGATATCTATTGTGCTAAAAATTAAAATATTCTTTTATATTATATACTCATATAAAAATCTTTATTGTAATTCACTTAGACGTGGTCACGTGACATGTGATATTTCGCTGGGTCAACCGGTAATCGTTGGGTCGCATGGTAAGGTCACCCTCTCGTAAGATTTCGCACGTGAACCCCATGTTTTTACTTCAACATTGTATGGGTTGTATTTTTTTCAATGGAAACGGTTAAAATGTCCGAAATATGTTTCAGAATTTAATATTGAATTAGTTTCATTTAAATATTCGATATGATATAACAGTTATCACCCTAGATGATATGTGACCCGGTATTTCTTTCCCCTCGAAAAGTAAGGTCACCCTCGGGGCAAGCCCTCGGGTGACCTTACTTTCTCGGGGAAAGAAACCACCGGGTCACACACCAACTAGGGTGATAATTGTATAATGTCAAATTAATATATTTTCACTCAAATTAAGTAACATTAATCTGTCAAATTATTAGGGGTATATATGTTAGGGAATTTTTATATTCGGGAGTTAAGTTAAGTTCAGATAAGAAAAGTCGAGTATCGAGTATATGTTTTAGTTTCGATTAAGTTAAGAACTTTGAGTCAATCGTATTGACAATATCATTGTTTTATAGTGAGCCAGAATATTTCTGTCATTATCACTAAATGTTTGTATGCTGTTTTCATTGTTAAAAGGAATAAATTGTTAAAGCCGTCTGCTGTTTGTATCCAGAGTTGCCACACAGTGTCCTACTAGTCAGCCGTAGTCATTGTTTAGTCGAGGAAGTCGACAGTGTTCAGTCGCAGAGGCAGTCTGCAGTTATTTCGTTCATTTGTGTATTCGTTCCTTATTATTTTCCTGTTCCCGTTGTGACCCCGCCAGTTCCCCGGTCACATCGCT